>OY757017.1:97053001-97309012 GCA_963580285.1 Lucinisca nassula
GTCAAGGTCACAGACTTTGAATTCCTATGATTAAGTTTTTTGTGTTAAAATTTTTAGCTCTTTTTTTTAGGACTTCTTTACTTTTTAGCTCACCGTCACGTAGTGACGAGGTGAGCTTTTGGGATCACTTTTTGTCCGTCGTCCGTCGTGCGTGCGTCCGTCCGTCCGTGCGTGCGTGCGTGCGTGCGTGCGTAAACAATTTCTTTAAACGACATCTCCTCCTTAACCACTGATCGGATTTTGACCAAACTTCACAGGAATGATCCTTAGGTGGTCCCCTTTCAAAGTTGTTCAAATGGTTCTGGTCCGTTGCACATCTAGGTCACAGGAGCCAAAAATAGATTTTTTTCACCAAAAACTTAAAAAATCTTCTTCTCTGAAACCACAAGGCCCAGGTCTTTGATATTTGGTATGAAGCTTCATCAAGTGGACCCCTACCAAGATAGTTCAAATTATAGTGCTGGGGCCAAAAATGCCCCCGCCCCGGGGCCCTTTGGTTTTACATAGGCTTATTTAGGGAAAATCTTTAAAAATCTTCTTCTCTGAAACCACAAGGCCCAGGACTTTGATATTTGGTATGAAGCTTCATCTAGTGGACCCCTACCAAGATTGTTCAAATTTTAGTGCTGGGGCAAAAAATGCCCCCGCCACGGGGCCATTTGGTTTTACATTGGCTTATATAGGGAAAATCTTTAAAAATCTTCTCCTCTGAAACCACAAGGCCCAGGTCTTTGATATTTGGTATGAAGCTTCATCTAGTGGACTCCTACCAAGATTGTTCAAATTATAGTGCTGGGGCCAAAAATGCCCCCACCCCAGGGCCCTTTGGTTTTACATAGGCTTATATTGGGAAAATCTTTAAAAATCTTCTTCTCTGAAACCACAAGGTCCAGGACTTTGATATTTGGTATGAAGCTTCATCTAGTGGACCCCTGCCAAGATTGTTCAAATTATAGTGCTGGGGCCAAAAATGCCCCCGCCCCGGGGGCCCTTTGGTTTTACATAGGCTTATATAGGGAAAATCTTTAAAAATCTTCTTCTCTGAAACCACAAGGTCCAGGTCTTTGATATTTGGTATGAAGCTTCATCTAGTGGACCCCTACCAAGATTGTTCAAATTTTAGTGCTGGGACAAAAAATGCCCCCGCCCCGGTGCCCTTTGGTTTTACATTGGCTTATATAGGGAAAATCTTTAAAAATCTTCTTCTCTGAAACCACAAGGCCCAGGTCTTTGATATTTGGTATGAAGCTTCATCTAGTAGACCCCTACCAAGATTGTTCAAATTATAGTGCTGGGGCCAAAAATGCCCCCGCCCCGGGGCCCTTTGGTTTTACATAGGCTTATATAGGGAAAATATTTAAAAATCTTCTTCTCTGAAACCACAAGGCCCAGGACTTTGATATTTGGTATGAAGCTTCATCTAGTGGACCCCTACCAAGATTGTTCAAATTATTGTGCTGGGCCAAAAAATGCCCCCGTCCCGGGGCCCTTTGGTTTTACATAGGCTTATATATGTGAAATCTTTAAAAATCTTCTTCTCTGAAACCGCTAGGCCCAGTTCTTTGATATTTGATGTGTAGCTTCATCTAGTGGACCTTTGCCAAGATTGTTCAAATTACAGCCTTTGTTGATGTTTGGTATGAAGCTTCACTTTTAAGACCTCCCTCAACATTATGCACATTAATTTAAAGCCCTGGGGCCAATAATGGCCCTCTCTGGGGCCCATTTGTTACACTATGGATCAGGTGAGCGATCCAGGGCCATCATGGCCCTCTTGTGATTAATATTAGGATCACTTTTTGTCTGTCATCCGTGCGTAAACAATTTCTTTAAACGACATCTTCTCCTAAACCACTGATCGGATTTTGACTAAACTTCACAGGAATGATCCTTAGGTTGACCCCTTTCAAAGTTGTTCAAATGGTTCTGGTCTGCTGCACATCTAGGGCACAGGAGCCAAAAATAGATTTTTTTCACCGAAAACTTAAAAAATCTTCTTCTCTGAAACCACAAGGCCCAGAGCTTTGCTATTTGTATGAAGCTTCATCTAGTGGACCCCTACCAATATTGTTCAAATTATAGTGCTGGGACAAAAAATGCCCCCACCACGGGGCCCTTTGGTTTTACATTGGCTTATATAGGGAAAATCTTTAAAAATCTTCTTCTCTGAAACCACAAGGCCCAGGTCTTTGATATTTGGTATGAAGCTTCATCTAGTGGACCCCTACCAAGATTGTTCAAATTATAGTGCTGGGGCCAAAAATGCCCCCGCCCCAGGGCCCTTTGGTTTTACATAGGCTTATATAGGGAAAATATTTAAAAATCTTCTTCTCTGAAACCACAAGGCCTGGGACTTTGATATTTGGTATGAAGCTGCATCTAGTGGACCCCTACCAAGATTGTTCAAATTATAATGCTGGGACAAAAAATGCCCCCGCCACGGGGCCCTTTGGTTTTACATTGGCTTATATAGGGAAAATCTTTAAAAATCTTCTTCTCTGGAACCACAAGGCCCAGGTCTTTGATATTTGGTATGAAGCTTCATCTAGTGGACCCCTATCAAGATTGTTCAAATTATAGTGCTGGGGCCAAAAATGCCCCCGCCCCTGGGCCCTTTGGTTTTACATGGGCTTTATATAGGGAAAATCTTTAAAAATCTTCTTCTCTGAAACCACAAGGCCCAGGACTTCGATATTTGGTACGAAGCTTCATCTAGTGGACCCCTACCAAGATTGTTCAAATTATAGTGCTGGGGCAAAAAATGCCCCCGTCCCGGGGCCCTTTGGTTTTACATAGGCTTATATAGGTAGAATCTTTAAAAATCTTCTTCTCTGAAACCGCAAGGCCCAGGACTTTGATATTTAGAATGAAGCTTCGTCTAATGGACCTCTACTAAGATTGTTCAAATTATAGCCCTTGGGCCAAAAATGCCCCCGCCCGGGGGCCCTTTGGTTTTACGTAGACTTATATAGGGAAAATCTTTAAAAATCTTCTTCTCTGAAACCACAAGGCCTAGGTCTTTTATATTTGGTATGAAGCTTCATCTAAAGGACCCCTAACAAGATTATTCAAATTATAGTGCTGAGGCCAAATATGTCCCTGCCCGGGGCCCTTTGGTTTTACATAGGCTTATATAGGGAAAATCTTTAAAAATCTTCTTCTCTGAAACCGCAAGGCCCAGGACTTTGATATTTGGTATGAAGCTTCATCTAGTTGACCCCTACCAAGATTGTTCAAATTATAGTGCTTGGGCAAAAAATGCCCCCGCCCCGGGGCCCTTTGGTTTTACATAGGCTTATATAGGGAAAGTCTTTAAAAATCTTCTTCTCTGAAACCACAAGGCCCAGGACTTTGAAATTTGGTATGAAGCTTCATCTAATGGACCTCTACCAAGATTGTTCAAATTATAGCCCTGGGGCCACAAATGCCCCCACCCCGGGGCCCTTTGGTTTTACATAGATTTATATAGCCCCGGGGCCATTTGGTTTTGCATAGGCTTATGTAGGGAATATCTTTAAAAAAAATCTTCTTCTCTCAAACCGCAAGGCCCAGGTCTTTGATATTTGATGTGTAGCTTCATCTAGTGGACCTTTGCCAAGATTGTTCAAATTATAGCCTTTGTTGATGTTTGGTATGAAGCTTCACCTTTAAGACCTCCCTCAACATTATGCACATTAAAGCCCTGGGGCCAATAATGGCCCTCTCTGGGGCCCACTTGTTACACTATGGATCAGGTGAGCGATCCAGGGCCATCATGGCCCTCTTGTTGATAGATTTATTTCATACTTTGTATGGTGATAGGTACTAGTCAAAAGTTTTTATCAGCGTCATGATCATACATGACCGTGACCTTGGGTCAAGGTCACAGACTAAGAACTTTTATGTTCTTCAATGAAGATTTTAGATCATTACTTGGTTGCCTTCAGATAAGTTTACTTGAGACTTGGAATGGTGATTTATATTGCTTTAAAGTTTTTATCAGCAACATCAGCATCTATAATCATGGCCTTGGTGTCAAGGTCCCGGACTTGGAATTTTTATATTAAAGATTTTGTGTTAAAGTTTTTAGGAGCTCTTTACTTCTTTACCTTTGGATGGATTTAGTTTATACTTGGTATGGTAATAGATACTGGCAGCAGCATCAGCTCTCATGACCATAACCTTGGAATCAAGGTCACAAACTTAGAACTTTTATGTTAGTTTTTGCACTAAGGTTTTTAGATAATTACTTGTTTGCCTTTAGATGAATTTGATATGGTGATAGATTTTGCTTTAAGTTTTTGTCAGCAACATCACCACCTCTAACCATGACTTTGAGGGCAAGGTCACAGACTTAGAATTTTAATGTTAAAGATTTTGCCTTAAAGTTTTTAGGAGGTCATTTCTTCTTTACCATATGATAGATTCAGTTCATTATTGCTGAGGTGATAGATACTTGTCTCAAAATTTTATCAGCAGCATCCCCTCCGATGTCCGTGACCTTGGGGTCAAAGTCAGGGTCACAGACAGACATTTTAGCTTAACTGAACAAAGGGTTCTACTATCCTTGCATTTGCTGTTTGTCACCCATGTTGATTCATTGAAAGCATGAGAAATGGTGTCAATATTGCCATGAAAATCTGCCTGTTTACACGAATTTGGGTTAAATGGAATAAAAAGGGATACTAATGTTACAGATGTGAATCATTCATGATGCCCGATATTGATATAGCACTGGATTCTTTCTTAGTGACTTTATTTCTGTTCTGGGTCTGCGCAACTAAGTCAAAGCACGACTTCTGGTGAGCTATCCTGTCAGGGGGCAGGTCTTATTATCATTATGCAAACACGCCTATACAAATACATTGCCACCTTTATTGCCGAAAAAATGAAAATTTTATGATGAAAAATTGTGATATTTTTCTTATTTCTGCTCAAAATATAGATTGTGGGTACTCGTTAGAAATGCCTCGATATTTCTGCTCAAAATATAGATTGTGGGCACTCGTTAGAACCGCCTCATCGAGGCGGTTCTAACGAGTACCCACAATCTATATTTTAGAGCAGAAGTAAGAAAAATAAGGTACACCCCCGGAAACCCGAGTTTTACTATATAAAAGTGGGGTTCAAGGGGGTCAAAATTATATAGGCGTGTTTTCGTGACGATATGAAGCTATTTGATATACACCGTAATGATCCTAAATATTGTGACAGACAGGCCCAAAGCAAACAGTGCAGTCCCAGATCAGACTGCTCCTGAAGGAGCAGTCTGATCGGGTCTACACTATTTGCCATTCCATCTGCACTTTTTGGACTCCTTGCTTTATCTTAGAACAAATTTGTTGCCATTTTAGGAGACATATAGAAAGTACTCAAGGTGTCCGAATTTTTAGCATTTTTACAGTAGTTAATATGCTTCAGTTATATCAGTGTTTGATTAACCCTTGTCCTGCTGAATATTCATATATGCCACACCCACTACCGATTATCAACCAATCAGATTACCTGTAGCAAATTATTACAACAAATTCATAATCTGAATGACAAACAATGTAGATCCTGATCAGATGGCTTCTTCAGGATCTACATTGTTTCAAAGAAAAGGCATATCCCGGGCTCAGCAGGACAAGGGGTAAGTTACAATTTTTTGTGCGTCACATGAACAAGCCCATGTAATATATGCCTTGGTATACTCCACTTTATGTGGAAAAAAAACACTTTTATATAATTTTGATCCCCATAAACTGCACTTTTATATAGTAAAACTGGGGTTTACAGGGGTATACATAATTTTTTTATTTCTACTCCAAAACATCGGTTATGGGTACTTGTTAGCACTGCCTCGCTGAGGCGGTTCTAGCAAGTTCCCACAATCTATGTTTTGAGCAGAAATGTGAAAAATATCATAATTTTTACCTGAAAAATTTTCATTTTTTTGGTGTTAAAATTTTCAGTATATTTGAATGTGATATATTCGAAATGAGCAGTACATTACAAGAGGATACATTATTTTCCTTATTTTTGCTTTAAATAGAAACATAAATTGTGGGTAATGGTAAATAAGATTGTTCTGACGAGCACCCACAATTTATTTTTTCTGCTTTGTTTTGTTTTTGTTTTGTTTGATTTGAGGTTCAACATCCCCGTCAACACTGTATAGGTCATTTGGGCTTCCAATTTTGTGGGACTTTTACCCGAAATTGAGATGAAATGACATCTCAAGCCCTGTCGCCAAATGAAACCAATAAGGTTTATAAGCATGGAGGGTCCGACTTGCACCGCTTTGCCTGGGCAGGCTTAGATCCTCTAAGCGGTTTACCAGTATGCGTGTGCAGTCGGTTTCAGCTCTGCGTCGAAGCATCATGCAGCCCATCTATTTCTTCAAGCTCCGATGGGCCGGGGCTGTTATGTTTTCTGCATAAATAAAAAATAAAAATAAAAAAATAAATGGCAAATATTTCTATCTAGAAAGTGTCATATTTTGTGTTTTGAAAAATTCACTATGTCATGCGGATGTTCTATTCTAATTTACACTAAACTATTCTAGTTTGTCCTGAATAGAGTTGAGTTGAGTGTTTGAGTTTTACATCCCTCCAACAGCTAAGGTCATACGGAGACGGGACCTCGATTTAAAGACTCATCCGAAAGTCTGGAGAAGCCTGGGATCGATCCCGGGACCCCTGGTTTACAAGGCGAGTAGCATAACCACTACACCACAGAGGCTTCTATGTCCTGAATAGAATCTTCCTCCTCATATACAGCAGGGCCATGCTGTTCAAAGCAATGTTAACTTAACAAGCTCGTTAGTGACTATATTTATCACTGTTCTAGCAAGTTAAATAAGTAATTCAGTGGTATTTTTGCTGAAAAAATGGGAGTAGCTCACATTTTTTCTGCAAAAATATTGGTACATTTGCCTTATTAAATGGTAAAAAAAAATAACGATTTGTTAACTAACGACATCATTTGTTTTGAACAACTGGCCCCAGGAGTCCATTTTAAAATTTATTTTATTGAAAATGATTGAACTTTCTTCAAACAGTGAAGGCCTTGATCAGACGCTCACTCTGGGGTCCAAACCGCTTAGAGGATCTAAGCCTGTCCAGGAACCGCGGTGGAGGCGGACCGTCCATGCTAATAAACCCTATTAGTTTCATTGGGCGACAGGGCTTGAGATGTCTTTTCATCTCAGTGTCAGGTAAAAGTCCCACAAAATTGGAAGCAACGTCTCCAAAATGACCTTAACAGTGTTGACGGGGACGTTAAACCTCAAATCAAATCAAAATCAAAAATCACTCTGGGGTCCGATCTTGGCATGCCCTGTTTGCCAGTGTCTCATTGTGGGGTTTCCGGAATAAAATGGGTTATACAATAATATTGCTTATTTAAAAGGAATTATGCTATGCTTTACATTAAAATTATATTACTGGTTAAATACAAGTTGTTTGTTTTCATGTTGGTCCATTTCTTTTGTATGCCAAGGATCTTACATGTACATGATTGAATTTATTAAACGAGTTAAGGAAAAGGGATAAAATGCGAAGCTGCGCCCGCATTTTAACCCTTTTCCTCAACAAGTTTAATAAAGTTAATAATACATGAGCACTAATGCAAGATTCTGTTTATCATATGACATTTAAAGCACATTTTATTCATGAATTGTTTACAAGAATAATGTCAATATTCTACCATGCGACGTCTTTAAGGAAGTTGTACGTGTAACGTTAAAGGGTGTACCTAACTAATTTGCATTTATAATCCACTAGTGTATTACCGAATTTAATACATGGCATTATTACATTCTCAGACGCAACAATAATCCTGCATTGACTAATAGAATCTTCCACTCATATACCTTTGGTAACAATATTGTTTGTTTGTTTGTTTGTTTGTATTGGCATTTTAGTTATTGTTTAATGGCCCAGTCAACACTATTTAGGTCATTTTTGAGCCGGTCAGTTTACCTATCCACACTTTTCCTGGGCAGGCTTATACATGTACGTAAGCGGTTAACAAGTACAGTGCACGTTCTTTTGCCAGAAACCTACAACAGCCCTTCTTGAATCAGCAGAAGGTAGAAGATGACCTTAGAAAAGATTTCATGATCAATCTCCACGAAAGAATGTTTTAAAATATACTGAGTGCCTTGTTTATTTATTTTATTCCCTGTTAATTTTATATGTTAAGCTTACAGTGAAGACCCTGATCAGATATTTGATCTGGATGATGGATCTATCATGTTTGTCATGGATTTTGCAGATTGAATGACTACAGTAAATCAAGTAATTTGATTAGTTCATAGTGAGAAATGGGCGTGGTTAAATTAATACATTCAGCAGAATAAGGCTTTAAGCCATTGTATGTGGGAAACCCTTGAAGGGTACCTTGCCAAACAGTGCAGGCCCAGATCAGACGCCGCAGAACGCGGCGTCTGACCAGGGCCTGCACTATTTGCTAACAGAATTTTCTGTCAAAAACAGAATAAAAATGAAAAAATAGGCCTGTCGCCCTAACATGACAAATGGACTTGTCCAACATATAGCAATGGAAGAGTTCACCATAGGTTAATAATAATTCAAACACAGCACGCCTTTATAGGGAATGGATAGAGACTGTGATTTATTATGCAATAAATCACAGGGAAGAAGAGCATGATGGGAATAGCTGCCATTTTATGACATCAGTCGTAGATTCTTTGATGATAGACAGTGTCATTTTCTCGCATCAAAAACACTGCTAAAGGACTTAAGTCAATAATTGGGCAGGGTTACTTCTAATAATGGCGAAAGATTTGGAGAATTTGAAGGAAACAATAACATCATCTCTAGTATTAATCCGAGATTTCTGGCTGAAGTGACCTAAAGCCGCCAAATCAGAAAATAAAAAAGGCTTTTTAGAACGTCAGAGAAGGCTCGGATTACTCTAGTATATGAATTGCTGTGTAATAAATCACAGTTTAGAGGTCAGTTGTAAGTAGACAAATCACTTGATCTTTGTGCTCGTGATTTACCTTACAACTAACCTCTAAACTGTGATTTATTTGCTCAACAAATCATAGCTAGAGCAGATCTCTTACTTAAATGAACAGCACAATGGAAAGAAAGCACCACAAACGCTGGAAAATGTGTTATAATATTGAGCTGACCAGAGAGTCCGACTTTTATAAATTGTGCTGGCCAGTCAAACTTCAGGGGCCAGTTGTTGAAAACTAACGACGTCGTTAGTTAACATATCGTTTAAATTTTGATCATTTAATATGGCAAATATGCTAATATTTTTGCTAAAAAAATGTGAGCAGCTTTTGCATTTGCAAAAGCTGCTCACATTTTTACAGCAAAAATAACAAAATTTTTGGTATTAAACTTGCAAGAATAGTTAACAATTTGAGAGCTCGTTAAGCTAACGAGGTTTTGAACAACTGGGCCCTGAACTATTTTTCCAGCCTATACTCCAAGACAATAGACGAACCAGAGCTGTTAATGCTGTTATTGCCTATGACATTTAACCTTTTTCCCACTGCATAAATTAATTAAGCCACACCCATTTACATTTCAACCAATCAAATTACTTTATCTAATTTAATCAAATTCGCAATCTGAATGACAAACAGTGTAGATCCAGATCAGATGGCTTCTTCAGAACCCATCTGATCTGGATGTACACTGTTTCCAAGGGTAGGGGTTATGTGATCAGCAGGGTAAGGGTTAACAAAAGGAACCTAAATAGGGTTGCATATGTTAAAATACTGGAAATATATAATAGGCAAGAAAACATTAGCTGCCTCAAAGAGGGTATGCCGGCCGCAGTGGCGCAGTCTGATGAATCTCCCACTCATGTTCAGGAGGGTGAGAGTTCAATCAATGCTGAATTCAGCAATATTCTTTCATAGTTATTGACCATTGGATATGGTTTTTCTTTCCATTCTGCTGGTTCAAGGATAGACTGATGTCAGTCGCAGATGTTAATGGTTTTGTTCATGCTTGCCACATTTTATCTTATGCCATCATGCCACGCAAGATTTTAGTTTATGCTAACACAAACATCTACGACTGATCAAATAGGGTGAGGAACCTGCCAGACTTTTGGCTGGCCTCAGACATCAAAGTAATTCAACAATCACATCTCATCAGAGTTTATAACTCTAGTTCAAGGACATTTGTCAGTTATTTGGATAAAGACTGCCCATCGTAATGCTAAACCGCTTACACGTTTGTATAGCCTGTCCACGAAAAGTGTGGTCCAATACTAGTGAAGGTTGACGTAGAAGCCCCAGTGATGTAGTTGTTTAGCTACTCGCCTCATAAACAAGGGGTTGTGGG
Organism: Lucinisca nassula; assembly: GCA_963580285.1. Classification (NCBI taxonomy): domain Eukaryota; kingdom Metazoa; phylum Mollusca; class Bivalvia; order Lucinida; family Lucinidae; genus Lucinisca; species Lucinisca nassula. The sequence goes on from OY757017.1 coordinate 97,063,300, forward strand.
TTCAATTCTGGGCTTCGCCAGACTTTTGGATGAGTCTTTAAACCAAGGCCCTGTCTCTGTATATCCTTAGTTGTAGTTGGGACATAAATATAAAATACCCTGTAGAGTTGACTTGATTGTTAAAACCATAACCAACCAAAACATCAAAAGGGTCCATTTGTAACTACCTGTCTGCCAGTTAGCCACATTTTATCATAAACTATGTAGAAATATAGATTATGCACATAATCATCACGTGAACAAGTCCGTGAAATGAACACCCCTCTAAACCCCTCTTTATATAGAGAAAACTGGGGTTTACAGGGATATACATTATTTTTCTTATTCCTGATCCAAGACATAGGTCGTGGGTACTCGTTAGAACTCAGTGAGGCGGCCACAACCTATGTTTGGGGTATAAATAAAAAAAATATCACGGATATTCATCAGGAAAGTAGCCATTTTTGAACAATCTTGGTAGGGATCCACTAGATGAAGCTTCATACCAAATATCAAAGACCTGGGCCTGGCGGTTTCAGAGAAGAAGGTTTTTTAAAGATTTTCCCTATATAAGCCCATGTAAAACCAAAGGGTCCCGGGGCGGAGGCATTTTTGGCCCCAGCACTATAATTTGAACAATCTTGGTAGGGGTCCACTAGGTGAAGCTTCATACCAAATAGCAAAGACCTGGGCCTCGCGGTTTCAGAGAAGAAGATTTTTAAATATTCTCCCTATATAATCCCCTGTAAAACCAAAGGGCCCCTGGGCGGGGGCATTTTTGACCCCAGCACTATAAGTCCTGAGGTTTTAAAACTTTCATGCTTAGCTTAACTGTACATGAAGTTTTGAATATATTATATAAAGTATTTTGATTGGTTGATAGAGAGAAATGGGTGTGGCTAAATCAATTTATTCAGCACGACAAGGTTAAATGCGTTCTTGATCTAGAAAGCATTAAAAGTGTTATGGGTTTTCAACTTTCCCGTGGTCTGTTTTATTTAATGTCATCACTCCATGTTTAGACTTCTTTCCCTACTGATATTGTGGGGAGCATCACGAAAACACGCCTATATAATTTTGACCCCCTTGAACCCCACTTTTATATAGTAAAACTGGGGTTTCCGGAGGTATAACTTATTTTTCTTATTCCTGCTCTAAAATATAGATTGTGGGTACTCATTGGAACCGCCAACCGACTCGATGAGGCGGTTCTAACAAGTGCCCACAATCTATATTTGGAGCAATAATAAGAAAAATATTACATTTTTTTATTTTAAATTTTTATACCCCCACAAATGAAATTTGTGGGGGTATATAGGAGTGAGCTTGTCGGTCGGTCGGTCGGTCGGTCGGTCTGTTGACTTGGTTTCCAGACGATAACTCAAAAAGCGCTTCACCAATTTTTATATTTTTTGGTACACTGATGTAACATCATAAAATACAGGTCAAGTTCGATTTCCACTACAATTCGTCAATTTTCGACATAGTTATGGCCCCTTTCAAGTGAAAAAATTGCAAAATGCCGCTGATGTACTATCAAGGCAGTTTTTGTGGGGGTATTCATCACCTTTAGTGATAGCTCTAGTTCATTTTTTCGGCGATAAAGGTGGCAATGTATTTGTATAGGCGTGTTTGCGTAATGGGATTTGGGATCTGATTGTATCAGTTTCTGATCGTTTCCCTTTTCAATTTTCAAGTGTTTATAAATTTCATAAATAAAAATCAAAAATGAGTTCCTTTAAGAGCAATGAAAACATTCATAAGAAAGAAGATGGGTCATACTACGTAGTTTCGGCTAACAAAGCCTCATCAGTGACCCTGTAATGATCCGGCAAAGAAAGCCAGAGGAAACATACTGCAATTTTGCAAATTTTGAATAGGAGTCGATACAAAGACTGATATAAATCAAATTGGGGTCCAAAAAATTAAAAACCTGTCTAGAATATGAGTCTAAACCAATAATTTATTTCTGATTTCTCAGAATATTCACGCTGATCTCAAAGGACCAAAAGTAAAATATAAACTACACTATGGTTGATGTACGGGGAGACGTTTTACGGCCGCCACACGGCACAACACCAGCTGTAGTGAAGGCAAATAAAAATCAAAAATGAGTTCCTTTAAGAGCAATGAAAACATTCATAAGAAAGAAGATGGGTCATACAAGTAGTTTCGGCTAATAAAGCCTCATCAGTGACCCTGTAATGATCCGGCAAAGAAAGCCAGAGGAAACATACTGCAATTTTGCAAATTTTGAATAGGCAGTCGATACAAAGACTGATATAAATCAAATTGGGATCCAAAAAATTAAAAACCTGTCTAGAATATGAGTCTAAACCAATAATTTATTTCTGATTTCTCAGAATATTCACGCTGATCTCAAAGGACCAAAAGTAAAATATAAACTACACTATGGTTGGTGTACGGGGGAGACGTTTTACGGCCGCCACACGGCACAACACCATTCTTTTCAATGGATTTTTTAAGGTTTAGTTACAATGCAATCCACATTGTTGTGTGATAACACAGAGTACCGACAGTCTATGTTTAGAGTAGTAATATGAAAAATATTGGCTTTTGTATCGGAAAATATTCATTTTTGGTGACAAAATTCTAAAAACATTGAATAGGCATGTTTTCATAATGTTTTGAAATGAGTTGCTTCTCCAGATGCATATAGAAATCATCTGAGTTTTTAGCTTGCCTGAGACAAAAACAGGCGGTTAAGCCTCGAATCCTCTACCTATCCACCATTTTCAAACAATTTCTTCTCTGAAACAACTTAACCAATTTCACATTACGATAACACACCCGTGTGACACAGTGCTTTTTTCACATCTCCAAAATAGCTATTTTCTGATGAAAATCCGTGTTAGTTTTCCTATAAATACTACAAACATATGTTGTGGATGCTCGTTAGAAAGAGTACCCATAACCTATGTCTTGGAGCAAAAAGAAAAATAATGTTTCCCCCCATATACCCCAGCTTTCTCTATATAAAGTCGGGTATAAGGGGGTGTTAGTTTCACAGACTTGTTCATGTGATAAAATAGATTTCATATGCAACCTCCTAAAAATGGAGGGAAGAAATCTTGTTTGAATAATCCAGTCACATGGCCAAAGTTGCGGTCATGCCCAAATATGGTAAAAAACATTAACAGTCTTATTTTACCATGACCGTTCTGCCAATTGCCTTGAAACTAGGCATGTAGCTTCAAGTGACTGAACAATACCAAACTTGTTCAAATGCTGACCTAGTTTGACCTTGACTCTTTTATTGCCAGGTCAATTTTGGCCCCTTAGACTTTTTGTCGCACCTGCTATTAGCATGGTACGATTTAGGCTCTCGGTTTTCCGTCTGTTCGTTGTCCGTTCGTTTGTTTGTCAATGCATCAACTTTTGCGGCCACCCTAGCATTCTCGCAAATGGTCAAGTGTATTTCTTAAGAACTATAAAAGCTTCATTAATGATACTTGGTACAAACTTGTATCTGTGGACATGCATCCATATTTGACATTGACTTACATTTTATGGTTCACTGACTTTGTAAAATATTGTGACCACCCTAACGTAACCCTAATGGTCAAGTTTATTTCTCAAGAACTATAAGAGCTTCATTAATGATACTTGGTACAAACTTGTATCTGGGGATGTTAATTTAAATGCAAGCATCCATATTTGGCCTTGGCCTATATTTCATGTTCCTCTGACTTTGTAAAATTTTGCAACCACCCTAGCGTTCACCCTAAATTTCAAGTTTATTTCTCAAGAACGATAAGAGCTTCATTAATGATACTTGGTACAAACTTGTATCTGTGGATGGCAACTTAAATGCATGCATCCATATTTGCCCCTATTTGACTTACATTTTATGGTTCACTGACTTTGTAAAATATTGTGACCACCCTAACGTCCACCCTAATGGTCAAGTTTATTTTTCAAGAACTATAAAAGCTTCATTAATGAAACTTGGTACAAACTTGTATCTGGGGATAGTCATTTAAATGCAAGCATCCATATTTGATCTTGACCTATATTTCATGGTTCACTGACTTTGTAAAATATTGCGACCACCCTAGCGTTCACCCTAATGGTCAAGATAATTTCTCAAGAACTATATGAGCTTCATTAATGATACTTTGTACAAACTTGTATCTGGGGATGGTTACTTAAATGCAAGCATCCAAATTTGACCTTGACCTACATATCATGGTTCACTGACTTTGTAAAATATTGTAACCATCCTAGCGTCCCCCCTAATGGTCAAGTTAATTTCTCAAGAACTATAAGAGCTTCATTAATGATATTTGTACAAACTTGTATCTAAGGATGGCAATTTTAATGCAAGCATCCATATTTGACCTTGACCTACATTTTATGGTTCACTTACTTTGTGAAATATTGTGACCTCCCTAGCATTCACCCTAATGGTCAAGTTCATTTCAAAAGAACTATAAGAGCTTTATAAATGAATTAATGATACTTGGTGCAAACTTGTATCTAGGGATGGCAATTTTAATGTAAACATCTATATTTGACCTTGACCTAAATTTTATGTTTCACCGACTTAGTGAACTATTGCATCAACCCTAGTGTTCAACCTAATGTTTAAGTTCATTTCTCAAGAACTATTAGAGCTTCATTAATGATATTTATAACAAGCTTGCATCTAGGAATGGCAACTTTTATGGAAGCATTAATATTTGACCTTGTCCTAGATTTCATGGTTTGGTGACTTTGCGCCCCCAGAGGCGCGGCATAGCCTTCGGCGGAATTCTTGTGAATGGGACAGGGTTTACCAAAACTAATCTAGTCCATGACATGACAATAGGTAATACATGAATGTCTATGAATACCAAAGGTCAAGGTCAGTCAGTGACCTTGACATCAGGTTACTAGGATTGCATGTCCATCAACATTTAGAAGGACTTCTCTGAAATCACTGGGTTAATTTCAAGTAAATTTCATATGCAGCCTCCCCCGCCCCTTGAATGGTCCAGGTCACATGGCCAAGATGGCTATCATGGCCGTATATGGTAAAAAAAGACAACTGAAAAAAGATCTCAAGAATGGGTTGTCTTGGTAAACAAAGAGCAAATTGGAGACTTAATTTTTAGCGAAACACTTTGTCAACCTTTACGACACTCTGGGATAATTCAGCAGAAGACAAATTGTTGATATGTTTCTTATTTTCCCACAAAACAGGATTTGACATCTCCTGCAAATTGTCTCAAGACAATTTTAAGACAATTTGCAGATGTCAAATCCTGTTTTGTGGGAAAAATAAAAATCTCCTGACAATTTGCATGAGATGTCAAATCCTGTTTTTGTTGGAAAATAAGAAAAATATTTCAAAATGTTGTCTGCTGTAAAAATACCCATCATAGCACTGAAGTTTGCAACCCTCACTGCTTTCTAGAATAGTATGAACAGAAGGTCATTTTCAAAGATACTTCCGTGATCCCAAAAGCAAATAAAATATTAACTACACTATGATAAAGTGCGTGGAGACTTTTACTGCCACTAGATGGCGTCAACACCAGTTGCTGTGATTTAAGAGGTTGCCTTTGGAAAACAAAGAGCTCATTACAGATATTACAGATATAAAGCCAGCTCCCTGCCAGCAAAAAGAATGCCGAGCCAACGTTGGGCCGCTGTCGGCCTGACGTTGGACCGTTGTTTTGTGCTTGCTGGGAGGTTGGTGGCAGACTCGTTAAAGAAAATTAGTAAACTTCTTTGTCAATGAAATTAAAGAACCATAACTGGTCTGTTCTCTGGCACCCTACAATCAGGATCGAGTCGCTCTCTCGGAAAGCAACAGAACAAGGATTTCTCAAGCCTTCTTTGCGAGATGCCAGAGTCTTCAATTTGGTACCGTCTTTTGAAATTAACTGAACAGTATGGCTATCTAGCCCACAAGCGCAGACGTTATTGCTTTTATCAACAAACAGTCCTTGAAGGTTCTGCAGGTCATCGTCACTGTACCTGTATACAATATCTCCTTCGGGAGTCAGGCATAAAACGGTAGATGTGTCGAGTTCTGAAACGAACATCTTTCCATCAGATTCACTGACAAAGAGCTGACAAGGCCGCATTAACATATTAAATGATGTCCCGTCTTCATCAACTCCAATTCTCCTTTTCAAGTTACCAGCTAAATCCAGTATTCGAATCTCTCCCAGACCATGAGGACTAAGTAAGGACGTAAATATTTCATCATACAAAACGGCTACACCACAGCAGTGTTTATCTAGTTGAATACAGCTCCCAGCCTTCATTTGTGGGAGAACCTGTATATACTGAAGCTTCCTACGGTCAAACAAAGTGGCAATGATGTTAGAACTGTCTACAGTAGCTAGATCACGTACAGTACTTGAAACTTTCAGACGATCTTTAATTTTTAGACTGTTATTCTCTAAAAGTTTTATTGCACGATTGAAATAATCAGCTAGAACAACAGCGCCATCTGGCATCAAACAGATGCTTGGTATCCATGTTAACTGTGTTTCGTCTGGTAATGCAATGTTTACAGAACCAAAATAATGTCTTTGTTTGCTGAACAGTGATGCTTGCAATGGCTGTATTTCCATTTGGGAAGCTGTCACATTAATCTTAAAGGGTGCTATAACATGTTGACCGTGTTTATTTTTCTCTTGTCCACACTGTTCGGTAATTGACTCGTGAATTTGTTCCTTTTCTAGATGTCCTTGTGTATACACCTCGTTGACACCTATCCTTGCGTTTGAGTCGAGTTTATATGACTTTATTGTCTTTTTTGTGGTCTTCTGCTTTTGTTTATATACATGTACTTCCTTTTCCTGCTCGACCGTCATTTCCTTTCTTTTGAAATCAATGCAGTGCACTTCACATTTTCTGTGCTTCTGTGATTTACAGGACGAGCAAATGACATCATCATCATTTTCACAGTAAAACGCCAACAACTGCCTTTGGTCACAGGAACAGTAACTGCTTAAGTTTCTGCTTAACCGCTGATTGAGTATAGTAAGTTTAGAAAGATCTGCGCTTGAAATCTGGTGAGCTTTAGTTAACTGCGTCTCTTTGTGTGAATTCGCGCATGCTCGGCAGAGGTAGTCTTTACAGTCTGCACAAAAGTGACTCACTTCTTCAGCTTGAGCAGTTCGGCAAGGTCTACATACTACCCTGCAATACATATCTCAGTCCTATGTAACGTAGCTATGGCATTTAAAATCGCTTACAGCCAGAACTGATTTTCATTTGACTACTGCAAAAGAAAGAACAAGTGAAAATGCTGTGGTTCGGAAAAGAACACAGATGTGCAAAATGTGTTCCTTTTTAGATACACAAAATTCCTCCAGTCCCAAATATTGCCTCTCTTATAGGGCACTGGGTGCAGAAAACAAAAAAAAAATCACCATTACAAAAATACATAGTACATTTAGCGCCGAAAAATGACGATTTTAAGATGAAAAACTGTGATATTTTTCTTATTTCTGCTCAAAATATAGATTGTGGGTACTCGTTAGAACCGAGTACCCATAATATATTTTAGAGCAGAAATAAGTAAAAATAAGGTTTACCCCCATAAACCCCAGCTTTACTGTATAAAGGGATTTCAAGGGGGTCAAAAATATATAGATGTGTTTTCGCGATGCCTTAACCCTTATTCCGCTGACCACAACATCCCCTACCTTTGCAAACAGTATAGATCCAGATCAGAAGGATATACACTGTCATATTGTTTGCAAACACCAAGGTTATTTGAACAACAGGATAAGGTTTAAAAGGGTTTCCGTAATGTAATGTTCGGCTAACCTAATGACAATGCTGGACCAACATTGTTATGAATATTATCATATGTGGGGCTAACTTAACGCAAACGTTGGGCCATTGTTATGCTTATGTTGGGCCAATGTAAGGGCAATATTGGACCAACATGGTAAGGAATATTATTATACGTTGATAATGCTAACGTTGGGCAAATGTTATGCTTACGTTTGGCCAATGTAATGCCAATGTTGGGAATATATCATAGGTTGGGCCAATATAATGCCCAAATCGGGCCAGTGATATGCATAGGTTGGGCCAACGTAAAGCTAATGTTGCATCAACGTTGTAAGGAATATCATCATACGTTGGGCTAACGTAACGCCAACGTTGGGACAATCAATGTTATGCTTATGTTGGGCCAACATAATTCCAATGTTGGGCCAACATTGAAATGAAAATTATCGTAAGTAGGGCCAAGGTAATGCTAACTTTTGGCCAATGTAATGCTTACGTTGGGCCAACGTAAAGCCAATGTTGGACCATCGTTGTTAGAATTGTCCAACGTAATGCCCTTTACGAGAACACGCCTATTCAAATGTATTGACGATTTTACCATAAAAAATGAAAATGTTCAGATAAAATTCTGATTTTCTTATTTCTTTTCAAAATATAGATTGTAGGTACTCGTTAAAACCGCCTCGAGGAGGCGGTTCTAACGAGTATCCACAATCTATGTTTTAGCAGTAATAAGAAAAATAATATATACCCATGTAAGCCCCAGTTTTACAATGTAGAAAGGGTTTAAGGGGATCAAAATTATATAGGTGTATTTTCGTACTGCAACGTTTTGGCCTGACGTTGGCCCAACGTTGTGCCAACTTTGAATATCAAGGTTCCTCTGAGGCCTCACTTAAAAATGGAAACAATTTAAGTGACAGTCGCTTCACTGTTAAAAACTGAATTGTTGTCATTTTTCAATGTTTCCTTAACCCGGTGTAACAGGCCGGTTCTTCCCCCCAGTCAGTTTCTTCCCCGGGGAAGAACTGGGCCGGCCCGTTTCTTCCCCGGGGAAGAAACTGACTAGTCAGTTTCTTCCCCGCCCAGTCAGTTTCTTCCCCACCTGAAATTTTTTAGAACCACAGAGAACGAGTAATTTATGCCTCACATATTGTTAAAAATTCGAAAAGAAACCAGTCTGAATCAGTTTTGAGTCTTTACAGCTTGAATGGCAAAATTTTCTCTATGCCATACAATATATGGAGATCCAAGGAAATTTTCATCCCAATTCCAGTATCTATGATTAATTTTCTTTGCTTTTTATTGCATTAATCGGTATTAACTAAACTGATATAATAAGCAACAACTATTTAGTGCTCCAATCTAAATATAATTTGGAAAGTGGGGGTGGGGAAGAACTGGGCCGGCCCAGTTCTTCCCCACCCCAGATTTTTCTGTTTACTAGAAATTCTTGTGATAAATTTTCTTCACTTTTAAAGACATAAATTGGTATTAACTACAGAGATATAATAAGCAACAAATGTTTGGCCCTTAAGTTTCAATAGAATTCAGAGACTGGGGGTGGGGAAGAACTGGGCCGGCCCAGTTCTTCCCCACCCCAGATGTTTCTGCTTACTAATAATTCTGGTGATAAATTTCCTTTGCTCTTTAAGACATAAATTGGTATAAACTAAACAGATATAATAAGCAACAATTGTTTGGAGCTCAAATCTTAATAGAATTTGGAGACTGGGGGTGGGGAAGAACTGGGCCGGCCCGTTTCTTCCCCACCCCAGATTTTTCTGTTTACTAAAAATTCTTGTGTTAAATTTTCTTCACTTTTAAAGACATAAATTGGTATTAACTAAACAGATATAATAAGCAACAAATGTTTGGCACTTGAATTTCAATAGAATTCAGAGACTTGGGGGTGGGGAAGAACTGGGCCGGCCTGTTTCTTCCCCACCTTTGGGTAGTGTTGTACAGTTATGTTAATTATATTGCTGAAGATGTCTTGGGTTGGGAAGAACTGGGCCGGTCCATTTCTTTCCCACCCTTGGTAAGTGTTGTACTGTTAAGTCAATTATGACTTTGAAGGTGTCTGGGGTGGGGAAGAACTGGGCCGGCCTGTTTCTTCCCCACCCCTGGGTAGTGTTGTAAAGTTATGTCAGTTATATCACTGAAGATGTGATTTGAACACCAAACAGTTTTTGCTTTTTATATATGTTTAGTAAATACCAATTTATGTCTTAAAAAGGGAAGAAAATTTATCACAGCCCAGTTCTTCTCCACCCCCAGTCTCCAAATTCTATTTAGATTTGAGCTCGAAACTTTTCGTGCTTATTACAGCTTTTTAGTTTATACCAATTTTTGTCTTAAGAAGCAAAGAAAATTTATCACCAGAATTGTTTTGTAAACAGAAACATCTGGGGTGGGGAAGAAACGGGCCGGCCCAGTTCTTCCCCACCCCCAGTCTCCAAATTCTATTTAGATTTGAGCTCCAAACATTTGTAGCTTATTACATCTTTATAGTTAATACCATTTTTTGTCTTAAAAAGCAAACAGAATTTATCACAAGAACTATTAGTAGACAGAAACATCTGGGGTGGGGAAGAACTGGGCCGGCCCAGTTCTTCCCCACCCCCAATCTCCAAATTCTATATAGATTTGAGCGCCAAACATTTGTGCCTTATTATATCTGTTTAGTTATTACTAATTTATGTCTTAAAAAGCAAAGAAAATTCATCAAAGATGCTTGAATATAGATGCATATTTTATTGCATCTCCATGAATGGTGTAGCGTAGAGCAAATTTTGTCATTCAAGCTAAAAGGACTCAGAACTTATTTAGAATGGTCTCATTTCTCATTTATAACAAATTGTGAGCTGAAAATTACTCGTTGACTATGGTTCTGAAAAAAATTTCAGGTGGGGAAGAAACTGACTGGGTGGGGAAGAAACTGACTAGTCAGTTTCTTCCCCCGGGGAAGAACCGGGCCGGCCCAGTTCTTCCCCCGGGGAAGAAACGGGCCGGCCCAGTTCTTCCCCGGGGAAGAACCGGTCCGGGGGAAGAAACTGACCGTTACACCGGGTTTAAACTATCAAGATTTACTATAAGATGAGATAAACAGAGAGAGAGAGAGAGAGAGAGAGAGAGAGAGAGAGAGAGAGAGAGAGAGAGAGAGAGAGAGAGAGAGAGAGAGAGAGAGAGAGAACTTACGGAGCCCATACAGTAGTAGTGAAATAATAGCCATAAACATCGTGTTTCATTCGACTTATACATGTTTGAACAGATCGACGTTTTAAACATACAGATAAATCGATTTAATTAAAATGTATATATAGCTTGCCCTTAACATTTTGTATCAGTTTAAATTTAACCCGTTTTTGATGGGAAACTCCCAAACGGTAGGGCATTTGATAACAGTGCAGAAAACGTGCAAGTCCTCATCAGACGCCGAAGAAAGATAATAAGGGGGTTCACTACTTGCAAAACGTTCAGCCATTAAAAAAAAACAAAAAAAAAAAAAAAAAAAACAACTAAGTAATTCAACCTGACAACAAGGGCCAGGAAGGTTCTATTCTGTTCTGAACCCTGACTCGTTCAGCCTTTTCAAATTGAATAGAATGTAGAAAGCAAACGTTGTTCCGCTATTTTGTACTAGTCTGTTTCAAAGTCTTGTGGCGTCTGGTTGAGTTACTTCCAGAAATATATTGAAAAATGGCTATTTATTTATTTATTTTGGTATGCAAACACTGACCTTGACCGTCACTGTTTTTCAATATAGGGGCCTACCGTTTAGGGAGTTTTCTGTATATCTGGTCATAATTATGCTGGGTTTACACCAGGTCACGATGGCTACGATATTCAGGATTGGAAAAAAAAATCGTGGAACTTGACGATCTTTCTATTTGGTATCTGTTTCTTTATCTAGGCATTTTGCTACGCGTTATATTGTATTACGATCCATAACGTTTCGTTAGTATTAGGCAGCCATCACGACTCTGGCCAAGATCTGCTACGGTTTTCATTACGTTCTCCAAAGTTCTGTTACGGTCACGTTCTGTTAGGTTAAGATCTCTCACGATCAAGAAGCTCTGTATTTTATGACCACGATTTGAGCAACCACTCCACGCTTGCTGCACGATTGGGTATAAATGGAGGTTGTGGTGACCCCCTATCATTTCTACAAACCTTTTGTCGAAGCATTGCATGCATCCACGCGATGTAGCAGACGCCGAAATTATGGCAATGTATGCCTACAACTTAGTCAGCAGAGTTGGAGCATCATGGCAATTATTCTTGATGGAGCCTTCCACGACCTCCCGCGCTCATCACGATTCCACAGCATTACCTGAGTTGCTTGCATCAATGACATTTTCCACCAAGAGTACTCACGGGGAATGGGAACACCTTCGGGGGAGGCAATTCCTGCAAAATTAGTTTTGACGCTCATGTTAATATGGGTCAACTCTGAAAGGAGAGAAATTGCTCCTGGGAAGCAAATTCTTTCCTTTAAGAGTAGACCCCTTTAATTAGTTGGACAGGGCTTATAGGATAGCGGACAGGAATTCCCGAAAGTTGTCTCCCTTCGAAAAATGGTGGAAAAATCTGCCGGGTGTCCCTATTCCCCATAATGTACGGATATGTCCAACGGAGAATGTACTGCTAGGCACATGCGACTAGCGAAGATTCAAACGAGCTGGTGAATCCAATGAACAACATCATAAAACATTCGTGTGACAGAGGAGCAATCTGATCTGAGTCCACACAATGATGACCTCAGACAAGAAAGCAGAATACAATTGTTTTAATGGGCATATTACGGGTTGAAATATAATCTGGCGGTGTGCTCAAAACACAGTGGGCAGCCAGCCTCAGTAGCTCAGTCGGATGTGTGTCTGACTGGTGATCAGGAGGACGCGGGTTCGATACCTGCCGGAGTCGGCAACATTCTTTGAGATTGATCATGGAATCTTTTCTACTGTCATTCTGTCCCTTCCGCTGATTCAAGAAGGTCAGTTGTCAGTTTCTGGCGAAAGAATTTGCGCTGTACTGGTTAACCGCTTATGTATTATAAAAAAGCTTACCCAGGCATTATGAAATCATGCCTTTACAAATACATTGTAAACTTTACCGCCGAAAAAATGAACATTTTAAGCTGAAAAATTGTGATTTTTTTTTTTTATTTCTGCTCAAAATATAGATTGTGGGCACTCGTTAGGACCGGCGTTAAAATTCAATACAAACAAACACACCAAGCGAAAGTGCATGTGATTTCCGACATATGCGTCCAGCGAAGAATCAAAGCAGTCTGTGTAATTAACAAACTCATTTCATGCTCAACTCACTTGAGCATGAAATTTGACATGCTCATAACTATTAAAATACAAACAAATGAGGAAATTTATCTGCGTAGATCAGCAAAGAATGCTGTTTTCTGTAAAAAATTTGAAATGATTACAATTGTTGGTATTTTAAAATTAATTAGCAGGATAAATTTCATGTTCAAAAAAGCTGAGTTGAAAAATATTTTATAGCCACAGGATTAGAATGCAATCTAATCTGTCTGCATGTCAATACCAAATCATACAGCGCATGACGAAGACTCGGATCTCGTAGGTTGACCTGAGTCTTTATTATTGTTATAATTTTTATATATATTATTTTTTAATTTTACCAACATTCATACATGAGACAGACTGACATATCACATGTTTTATACATATGTCAGTCTGTCTTATGTATGTATATATGTTCGAAGAATTCAAAAATAAACTTCCACACAGCCACAAGTACTAAGCCTGCCCAGGCAAAGATCATCACGAAAACACGCCTATATAATTTTGACCCCCTTGAACCCCACTTTTATATACACATGTAGTAAAACTGGGGTTTCCGGGGGTATACCTTATTTTTCTTATTTCTGCTCTTAAATATAGATTGTTGGTACTCGTTAGAACCGCCTCGATGAGGCGGTGATACGGTTCTAACGACTGCCCACAATCTATATTTGGAGCAGAAATAAGAAAAAAACCCACAATTTTTCAGCATAGAATGTTCATTTCTTCGGCGATCTATAGGCGTGTTTGCGTAATGTGGTGTTAGTTTTCACCCCTAAAGCAATGCACATGGGAAACAAACAATACATGTACAGCACAACCTGTATTAAGCAAGCAGTTAAGAGGTAATCGAAATGTGCTTGCTCAAGACAGGTCCCTGCCCAACACAAATGAACCCCAATACATTATTCCCTCTCGGGAACCGAAGGCATTCCTGCCGAAGTCAGGGAGGCAGCCACTATGACAGGTTTTACTGTATAAGGTGCAGTAAAATTCCTATATTAAGACCACCTTTGGGACTGTTTAAAAGTGGTCTGTGGTCTTAAGACCACTTTTGAACAGTCCCAAAGGTGGTTCCTGACCGGAGGGCACTGTGGGCAGAAAACACAAAAAAGATTAAGTGCACTCTTCAAAATAAGTTCTTTAAAACAGAATTAGTCTTAATTTTAGGTGGTCTTAATAGCGGAATTTCGCTATCATTACTTTCTTCGGGAGGAATCCAGCATAAATGGTTTACTGTCATCACATACAAGTCCGAAAAAAATTAACACTCCTTAGCCCCACTTTATACAGAGAAAACTGGGGTCTCCGGGGCATACATTATTTTTTTTTCATTTCTGCTAAGAAATATAGGTTCTGGGTACTCGTTAGAACCGACGGTTCTAATTAACGAGCACCCGCAACGTATGTTTGCAGTACAGATAAGAAAAATATCACCGACTTTCATTGGAAAAAGTACCCATTTTAGAAATCTGAAAAGAAAAATGCTCTGTGTCGCACGGGTTTGTTATCGTTATGGTAATCAGACTTTCGTATGAGTCTTTTAAACCGAGGTCCCGTCTCCGTATGACCTAAACTGTTGGTGGGACGTAAAACTCAAACACTCACTCACTTATCGTAATGGTAAATCTATGATACATGAGCTAAGTCTTAGCGGGCGCACACGTTCGGGGACATATAGACGTTTGATGCGGCACAGGCATAACACCCAATTACGACTACACCGTTCAATGTACAGTGAAATTCCGCTGCTGAGACCACCTAAAATTAAGACTGATTCTGTTTTAAAAAGCGTATTAAGAAGGTTGCAGTTACTCTGACTTCGTGTTCTCTGCACACAATGTCCTCTGCTCAGGGACAACCTTTGGGACTGTTTAAAAGTGGTCTTTAAGACCAAAGGTGGTCTTAATATAGGAATTTCACTGTAATCCACAGCTTTGCTCGGGTAGTAAATATGTTCTGTTTGGAAGCATGGATTACAACACAGAACTGAAAATTGTGGAAAGTACAAGATTTTCTGGGCCAGTCTAGCTAGTTTCGATCAATTAGGGCTCATCAGTGATCCTTAAACACTTTCTGAATTCCACAGTATATTCAATGATCCCAAATGACAGTAAAATATAACCCACGTATGATGAATGACAGGGAGACTTTTACGGCCGCCACATATTCCCTTAACACCAGCGAAAAGCCTTTTGAATGCTTGATAGCCATTCCTAGGGTTGTGAAATACCCACACCTGTGCCCAAAAACATCATATATCATAGATTTTCATCTGAGGGTGAACGGGTAAATGGGTACACTAAGAATATTTTCCACCGTTGTAAACAAGGGAGACAATAAGTATTTTGTGATTTACTGTTTGGTTTCCAGTACACCGATCCCCTTCAAAAATGGGTTACTCGCAAAGTAATGAATTTGCAGCCGAGCAGCGAAGTCTTTCCTTTAAGTGGTATGGGTACACCTGACATAATTTTCCGCCATTTTTCAAAGGGAGTCCACTTTCGGGACTTCCTGTGTGCGTTTCTTTAAACGCTGTCCCACGGAAAAAGGGATCTACTCTTAAAGGAAAGAAATTGCTCCTTAGAAGCAAATGCTTTCCTTTAAGAGTTGACCCCTCTTGACAAAGAAGACAAAAATACTTTTGCAAGAGTGTTGCCTCCCATGAAGGTGTATCCATTCCCCTTAATAAAACACCTCTGTTGATATGGGTGGCGTTAATAATTTTAAAGGGTTGTCTCCCCTGATGTTACGAGCCAAGCGTAGCAGACTGAATAAAAAGCAAACAATTTTAAGCTATGTATTGTAATGTCTGCAATGAAGTAAGACAGAAACAAATACTTAGCCATATTATTAAATACGCTTGAAATTATTATGTCTGATCACAAGTATGTACACCAAATCCTAAATGAATAATAATCCACTAGTAATCTAACTTAGAATTATATTGAACATTTCTTAAAATAACCAAAACTAAAATTAAAGGTAAATGGTAACTTTTCTCTCTTTTATACAGTATTCGAAAGTTCTTAAAAAACTGTAGAAAAAATAAGGTCATATGCTAAAAATAATGTGGAGCACTGTGGTGCAGTGGTAAAGCATCGGGTTTGAGATCGAGAGGTAGCCGGGTCAATCCTCGCAAGCGCCACATGTTGTGTCCTTGAACAAGAAACTTTATCACCATTACTTAGTACTGGTTCCTACCCAGGAAAAGAGAACCACATGGAAGATTGGTACTAGTACTAAAGGCGTTTCCCTCTATAAATAAGGTCGATTATTAATATTATTATTATTATTTATTATTATCTTGAACCTTCTGGATTATTTATAAATCCCCTTTCTTATAAACCAGTTATTTACCAGTGACATATTTTCCAGATTCTTCCTTACAGTAAGAAATAAACAAAATATTACATAGCCTTAATAGGTCACCCTGTGTGGTGAAAATGAGAATCGGATTTTTTTATACATTGTTTAGTTTGTGTCAGTCAGCTTTAATAAGAAATCCCGTGAAAGAAGTATATCCATTGACTCCAGAGCCACTCTCACAGTTTCCAACAGACACCACATCACCATGGTCTAGATGAAACACAACCGAGTTGCTCGATTCATAAAGGTGGCGCATGCCTGGATAAGTAGATGGCATTGCATAAGCAGTAACCGAATCATTTCCATTCTTCAGAATATGACAAGCTGCTTTGTAGCTGGAGTAACTTTTATACAAATGAAGGGTAAACATGTAGATACCCGGATATTCACATGTAAAGTTGCCACTGGTTTCGTTGAAATCGCCACCGATGTTGGTATAAATATTACCAAACCGCACAGTTGTGCCATTTGTTTGCGTATATTTCGGATAATACACAGTAAACGCAGATTCATAGCCTGGAAGAGAGAAAACATAATTTCGATTAGAAACGCATATTTCATTTCAACATCTTGTCCCAATAAGGATACGCTCAAAAAAGACTTTTCTTTCCGTTAAATGTAGACCCCTTACAAAGAAGGACTGTTTAAGAGGAAACTAAAACTCCCTTGTAAAATGGCAGAAGTATAGTTTATTCTAATGTCAACATGTAGCCTAGAGAAGGCAGTTATCGAACCATGTGCAAACAGTGCTTGCTCAGTTCAGTTGAAACATCTTTCTTCATTACTTCTTCCTTGTTCCGCGACTATCCAAAAATATTTGACCCAGTAGCTTAGGCCGACGCATGTCCAATTCGTGTCCACAAGGTCGTTGGTTCGACTGCCGATTTAGTGGAGTCTGATAATTAAATATTGCCTACTCTCAATTTCTTGGGCACCAGCCCATCGAGGCTTGGAGAAATAGATTGGGCTACATGGTGCTTCAACGCAGAGCTGAAACCGACCGCAGATGAAAACTGGTAAACCGTGCCCAGGCCAAGTGGCGCAAGTCGGACCGTCCATGCATATGAACACTATTGGTTTCATTGGGCGGCAGGGATTGAGATGTCATTTTATCTCAATGTCGGGTATAAGTCCCACAAAAACAACGTCTACAAAATGACCTAAATAGTGTTGACGGGAACGTTAAACCTCAGTTACAACAAACAAACTGTCAGTTTCTCCGTTCTCATTCAAGAAAGGTAAGTACTGAGTTATCGCTCAGTATAGTCCCTGCAGGCACAAAACGTTGAACTAACGTTGAAACAACGTTTTCAACGTTGTTTCAACGTTAGTTCAACGTTGAGTGCCTGCTGGGACGTAGTTCTATATATATATCCAGAAATCAAAGCACTAACAACACTGATAGATCTTTTATATTTGTTTGTTTCATTTAAAGCTTAACGTCCCCGTCAACGCTGTAAAGGTCACTTTGTATTTGATTGTAGATAAAGAACATGAACCTGGACTTAGATTGTTTCGTTATTTTTGTGTGTAATTAACCCATATGTGACAATGGAATTGCCCACCTAATAGGTTTGGAGTGGTCCATTTCCAATTATAGGGTGCCAGGTTTTTCTTGTTAGCGGTAAATTTTGTTAAAATGCATGTTCTTTCAGCAAACAGTGTAGACCCAGATCAGACGCGTCTGATCTGGGTCTGCTATGTTTGCCAATGTCCCCGAAAAAGGGCCGCTGGTCATATATGGGTTAAGCAAACAGTGTAGACCCTGATCAGACGCCGTGTTCTGCGGCGTTGGATCTAGATCTGCACATGTTTGCCAAACCCATTACATGTTTCCAGATTCTATAGGCAGCCTTCTTACGCAACACTCTGACCTCACAGCGATAAGGTCAGCGCAGCCATTTTTTTTACAAATAACCGTTACCCGGATTTCCTCCAAACCAGTGATAGTCACGTGGACATCAGCACTTAAGAGTTTCTGTGCTTAGTAACTTTAGGTCGAATGAAAAACCTAATGCGCGCAGGCTGATCAGCACCTTAGTGTTCGCTGATTGGTTAGTACAATACCTCTAGTTTCTGTGTCTAATTTTGCGGCGTCTGATATGGGTCTGCTATGTTTGCCAATGTCCCCGAAAAAGGGCCGCTGGTCATATATGGGTAAAGCAAACAGTGTAGACCCTGATCAGACGCCGTGTTCTGCGGCGTTGGATCTAGATCTGCACATGTTTGCCAAACCCAATACATGTTTCCAGATTCTATAGGTAGCCTTCTTACGCAACACTCTGACCTCACAGCGATAAGGTCAGCGCAGCCATTTTTCTACAAATAACCGTTACCCGGATTTCCTCCAAACCAGTGATAGTCACGTGGACATCAGCACTTAAGAGTTTCTGTGCTTAGTAACTTTAGGTCGAATGAAAAACCTAATGCGCGCAGGCTGATCAGCACCTTAGTGGTGATTGGTTAGTACAATACCTTTAGTTTCTGTGTCTAAAATTAAAAACCTCTTGCTAGTCTGTGTAGCTCAGCAGGCTGATCAGTGTCTTACCTGGTCGGAAATCCCGAAGGCAGGTTTTGTCGTGACGGAGGTCATTTTATATAAAAAATAACATACCTTGCTTTTGTTTCAGTTCCAGTACCTCGTATGTATTATTCTGTATTGTTCTATTCAGCCGAGCCATGTGTTCTCTAGTGGCATTCATTACAAGTGTCTGGTGGTATGAAAAGTTGTTTAACTTTCTTTCTAGGCCTTCATGTTGTGCGTTGAGGACATAACATCTTTGGGATAGATTCAGATACTTTGCTTCTACATCATTATACAGTTGCGATAAATTGTGATATTGTTTTTCAATGTTATTCTCGGCTTTCGATAAGTTATGATACTTTGCTTCGATGCCACGTTCAGCGCTTGATAAATTCCCAAAATTTGTTGCTATTGTTTGATAAGCAAGCGACAGGTTAAGATATTTCGATTCCATGTCGTTGTTAGCTCGGGACCAATTCTGAAGTCTTGTTTCCAAGGCATTGAATGCTCGAGATAAATTTTGATATTTCACATCTGCATGACTATTAGCTATTGATAAATTCCGGTACATTATTTCCAGATCAATAAACATTTTCGTTAAATTTTGAATTTCTGTTTTGGCGCCATGATATGTCAGTGAGAAGTTTTGAAATATGTCATGATAAGCACGCGATAAGTTTTGATACTTTGTCTCGATGTCGACAATAGCACGTGATAAATTCTGATAATTCGTCATTGTATCATTATCGATTTGCTGCAGCCGTTGGTATTTTGCCATCATAACACTGTAAGCCATGGTTAAGTTTTCGCATATGACCTTAGTGTCATTACCTGCTTGAAGTAAAAGGCCATAGTTATTCTTTATGTCGGTAAATACTCGACTTATGTTTGTGAACTTCATCAACATTGAGCTGTATGTTCTTGACAGATTTTCGTACTTCACAAACATGTTGTAATTATCTTGGGATAAATTTTGATATATTTTTTCAATGTCTTGAAAAGATGCAAACAAATTTCGGTACATCTTCTCGCTTTCGAGTTCAGCTAAAGATAAGTTCTGATATTTTAGCTCCATATCGCTATTAGCTTGTTTCAAGGTTTTATATTTCGAATCAAGGTCAAGATACCTTCCGGCTAAGTCCTGATATTTCAATTTCATATCGCCGTTATTTCGAGATATGTTGTTGCATTTTATCTCTATGAATTGATACTGTTTTGATATATTTTGATATTGTGTCGCAAGATGACGATCAGTTTGCGATAAGTTCGTATACTTCACCAATAAGTCGTTGTCTACTCGCGATAAATTCTGATACTTTGCTTCCAGCTCAAAGAAAGTTATCGACAGGTTTTGAAAGTTTTTCTCCAGCTCACGATATCCTTTTGACAAATTCTGGTTACTTGCAACAATGCCATAGTTTTCTTTAGATAAGTTACGATATCTCAGCTCCATGTCGTGAAAAGCTTTTGATAAATTCTGATATTTTGCCACCATGTCATTATTGGCTATTGACAAGGTTTGATTGCTAGTAACAAGGTTATTGTTTAGTTGCGATAAGTTTTGGTACTTACTCTCAAGTTCATGGTATAACTTAGATAAATTCTGATACTTTGCCTCAGTGCCATAATTAACTAGTGATAGATTCTTGTACTGACTGTCCATATGCTGATAAACTGCCGAAAAGTTGTGTACAGTGAGATTAGCTCGTGTCGTGACGTGCCCAGCCTGTAACAAACTTTGATAGTTGTCTTCTAGTTTGGAATGCGCTGACGATAAGTTCCTAAATTCACCCTCCAGTGCGTTGAACCTTGTCTGCAATGTCGAATATGCATTCGCATAGCTATTCAGGTTTTGTTCTATGACATCAACTTTGTGTTGCAGCAAGTGTCGCAGTTGCTTCTCTTCCGCGATCAAGTCGAACAGCTCCATGAATTCCTTCGGCGTGACTGTGGATACGTTTGTAGGGTTAAGGAGAAATGGTCTACAGCCACTGAACACCGAAAATATCACCAGATTTAATAATCTCACTTCCATCTCTACAGCATACGTCTTGCAATGAAACCAGGGTAAAGATACCTAAAATGAACGTACTGATAGCGATCTTTAGTTATCCTATGAGGGTCGTCTAAAACATTTACTGAAAGTTGTCAACAGGCAAACAATTAGAGGGTACATCCAACCACAATCACTTGAGTCTGAGTAACACCAGGGGCCAGTTGTTCAAAACTAACGACGTCGTTAGTTAACGTGTCGTTAAAACTTTGATCATTAAATATGGAAAATATGCTGAAATTTTTGCTGAAAAAATGTGCTCACATTTTTCAGCAAAAATACCAAAATTTACGATATTGTACTTGCTAGAAGAGTTAACAATATGACCACTAACGAGCTCGTTAAGCTAACGATACTTTGAACAACTGGCCCCAGAAAGCAAAAGTCAGTGTACTGAATGAAATAATGCAAGATATGACTCCGAGAAACCGATGCGTTTTATTGCACGACCCGCAGAAAAAGCAACCGACTGAAGTCGTTTGATTTTCTAAGAGTGCCCTAAAATCACCGTGTCATTCTGTCATTCGGTCATTCTGTCAGTCTGTCAGTCTGTCTGTCCGTCCGTAACCCGTTTGTGAAAATTGGTGATAGTGACTTAACCGCTTGGAATATTTAAACAATTTTTGGCATACTGATAGATATCAATGAGATCTAGCCAATGAACTTGTGAAATATTACACTCCATTTAGTCTAGCCTCGCCGAGGCGAAAAATGTGAAAATTTTCGAACTGCTTCTCCTCGGAAACCGTTGGGCCGATTGAAGTCAAATTTCATATGGAGCCTCTATGGGATGGGGGAAACCAAAATTTGCTCATGGGGTCCAGGTCACATGACCAACATGGCCGCCAAGCCATATATGGTCTGTCTGTCTGTCCGTCCGTAACCCGTTTGTGAAAATTGGTGATAGTGACTTAACCGCTTGGAATATTTAAACAATTTTGGCATACTGATAGATATCAATGAGATCTAACCAATGAACTTGTGAAATATTACATTCCATATAGTATAGCCTCGCCGAGGCGAAAAATGTGAAAAGTTTCGAACTGCTTCTCCTCGGAAACCGTTGGGCCGATTGAAGTCAAATTTCATATGGAGCCTCTATGGGATGGGGGAAACCAAAATTTGCTCATAGGGTCCAGGTCACATGACCAAAATGGCCGCCAAGCCATATATGGTAAAAACCCTTCAAAAATAGTCTTCTCCAGAACCACTGGGCAGATTTCCACGAAACTTGATAAATAGCATCTGGGACGTAGGGCCATCATAAATTGCTAAAATGGTGACCCTGGGTTGACCTTGACCTTCTTTGTGCCTAGGTCAAACTTTGACACATATGCTTTTGTATTGGAAAAGTGAGAATGCATTTTATCCTGCAAACGATTCAGAATACAGTACTAAAGTATAAGATATATTTTTGCTCCTTACGATAAGGCGCATTTATTGGGGGAACCGTTTTAGGTCTAGATCACATGACCAAAATGGCCGCCATACCCATATATGGTAAAACTCATAAAGCTAAAAGCATCCGGCGGGTCGTGCACTTCAGCTGAAGCACTGGTTATTATTATTAAACTCATTTTCGTATTTTGAAATTAAGATCAGGTCAACTGTACTCTAGAGGGCGTATTACCAAGCACAGTATTGCAACAGAAAATCGAATAGTATATTGTACACACAGCTGATGTAAAGATGCTATGCGTGGGGAGGGGTGGGCATGGCGTTATCAAACAATCTTAGAAACGATTTTATGAATAAGGGTTTGGGTTTTATAGATTTACCTAGTATCTTCCGGGACAGTTCGTTGATTTCATCTATTCCTGCTTATTTTCAAATTACTGATTTGCTATAAATACAACAAATAGAAGTAGAGACAATGATCAGGAATCGATACATTTAACCCACAGCTCCCATCAGAGACACCAGAGGTTAAGAAAACACAAACAAGAAACAACAATACCCTAATGGAAACATCAATAGCGGAAAGCCAAAAGGACAGTTACTTTCTCACAAAATGATCAATAGGCTACCCAAAATAAAATAATATAAGCGACACAAACACCCAAAGACAAACCATAACAACAATAAACAGCGACAGAAAAACCGCGTTGGAACGGTTAGCGGAAACGAATTCCACTGGGGGCGGGGGCTAAAGTCGATTTTACGTGGCCACTCTTTCTACACTCAAAGTACGAACTCATTACCTCCTAAACCTAAGACGTCTTTACGTCACCTTAAACTAGGTATTCAAGAATTTCATAAGAACTTTGTTTTGGTTCCAGCAGATAAGGCCGCTAATAAAATGGTCGTTGCTTGATTGCGCCACTATGTTAACACCATTCAGCAAGAACTTGGTGGTACTAAGGCCTATGTGCTGCAACCTTTGGCTGTAGAGGGGGCGTTAGTTGATGACCACATTTGTCGTTCAGCCACCAAGTTTGCTGTAGGCGTTGCAGAAGGCCAAGACAAGCTTCCTACGTTATATTGGTTGCCTAAACTTCTTAAAAAAAAAAACATACAAAGCACGGTTTATTACAAATTCAAGCTCTTGTACCACCACTTAACTTTTCAAATTATTAACTTCATGTTTTACTGCCATCAAAAACATGTGATTAAATATTGCGACAAAGTCTTTGAAAGATCAAGGGGTATCTGTTTTGGTCTATAAAAATTCTAATGAAGTATTGAATAAATTGGAATCCAGACGTTTTCGTGCTTCAAGTCTGTCTACTTAGTTTGCCACTTTACACTACACTTCCTTCCAATCATATAAATGAAAAACTTAATGATTTAATGGAATGGACTAATGTAAGAAATGCTTTTTTCACTTCTGAAGAGCATAAAAATTATACTTAATGGCCCTGTCAGAAGGTGTGTGAAGCTCTCACCTTTCTACTTGACAATATTTACATAAGATTTGGTGCTAAGTTATTTAGACAGGTTGTGGGTATTTCGATGGGTACAAATTGCACACCCCTTGTGGCTGATCTGTTCTTGTATTGTTATGAAAGAGACTTTACGATGTCCCTTTTCGTTGAAAACCAATCTAAAATTATTGAAAACCAGAAGTGAAGGCAATGATCAGGAATCGATACAATCAACACACAGCTCCCATCAGAGACATCAAGGGAAAGAAACACAAACATGAAACAACAAGACACAAATGGGAACCTCAATAATGGAAATCCAAAATGACAGTTACTTTCCCACAAAATGGCCAACCGGCTATCCAAAGCAAAACAATTTAAGCGACACACACACACACACACACACACACACACACACACACACACACACACACACACACACACACACAAAGACAAGCCATAACAAAAATAAACCACGACAGAAGAACCGCCCTGGAACGGTCAGTGAAACGAATTCCATTGTGGGGCTTAAATCAAGTTTACCTGGCCACAATCCTCGCCCCTTACATGTACTTCCGTCGCGATTTAGAAAATTAATTTGTTCAGTCCGCATGAAGGTCCCAACTCATCAGCGCAACAGCCCTGTAAACACAAAAAATCAATCAACCACAGAGATGAAACAATGGTGAGGACTCGACAGCAAATGCTCGAGCAAAAGAAAACCAACAATTAGACTCCGATGGGCCCAACCAGAGACAGAGCATCAGGCATCAACCAACATTACATAAATTTAGATTCTTATTCTCAGTAAAGTAGAAGTAAAACAAAGATCAGGAATCGATACAATTAACTTACTCCACCCATCAAAGACACCAAAGGGAAAGAAACACAAACATGAAGCGACCAGACCATAATGGAAACCTTAACAAAGGAAGGCCATAAGGGCAGTTACTAAGCCTTTATGCTGGAACCGTCATAGAATCTGAGGCCTGAGCCACCGGCATGCAATTATAAAGGGAAGCATAGTTGTAAACCGTGACTGGGATAACTACAATGCATGCAGTCTGTCGTATAACATTTATGTTGTATCAAGGGGTCATCACACAGAGCTGTCAGGTATGTGGCCTGCTCTTGTAGGATATAATTCAGCTGATTGGTCAGTTCTTCAAGATATTTTCAGGCCCTTATCTAATTTAATCATCACACTGTTGTCAGGCAGGAATGTTGCACCTCATTAAAATCAAATAAACTCTACTGTTTTATAGCACCATTAGTGGGTTGATTATCATCAAAGATACCTGGCATCTCAGTGTAGCAAAAGGCTTGTTTGAAAAATGGCGCATAAAACAAAGAAAAACTTAAAACTTTATTGAGAAAGAAAAACGAAATAAATTAAAAGAGGCTCTTTTAAGGGACAGAAGAGTTTAGGGTGCATTTCAGGGTTCCTTACATTGTTTACCTGGATGGATTTCCTCTCAGACAATCAAAGTTTGATCTTGCTGTTAGAATGGATTGTTTCATTACACTGACAACACTTTAGGGGGCTATTAAGTACTTGCCAGAAGGTAATAAACCACTCAATGGAGTCTGCATGTGGTTGAAATATTGACAGATATTGACTCCAAGGATTCTTTGGCTAAGAGTTAATCATTGATCTCTCGGACCAATGAAATTAAATCTTACTACAATAGCTGTTTTAGAGATACTACAGAGGAATCTGTAAGCTCTGTGTCATAAACTCCTTGGTTGTATCCAATCTTTTTACATCGAAGAATGATTTTACGAAATTGCATACTTTAGTCACTGCAATAATACATTTTTCTGAACTTTTGTACTTAGTCAACATAAAATTCGGGCTCGGACAGACCCCGCTGCAGAAGAGTTTAAGTCCAACATTGAATGTTGATATTAAATCGGAATGACGTCTATAAAATTTTGAAAAGGCTTTGCGTAGTATATGATACCGATAACCCTGATTAAGAACTTTTCAAAAATTTATAGATGTCATTCCGATTTAATTTCAAAATTCAATGTTGGACTTAAAATCTCTTCTGCAACAAGGTCTATTGGAACTATGTTGACTACGTATACATATTCAGAAAAATATATAAATACAATGACTTCAGCACTCAAATTCATAAAATCATTGACAACTTTGCTTCCCTCTTTAATTGCAAGCCGGTGGGTCAGATTATCAAATCCGAATGTGCTTGGAATGTTTTTGCAATGATTATTTACGTTTGATCTAAATGACTGATCAGTCACAGTTCCCGAAAAAAATGACAAATTACGAAAATGGCGAGTAATTAAAATGTCCCCGATGGTATAGGATCGGCTCTGATTTCAGAGAGCGTATGTTCGCAAGTTTTTGCATGCCAAAACCTGTGTGGGGGAGGGGGCGCCATTCATATCTTGAAGGTATTCTTTTGACTTCAGCAAACTCAGTATTTCGAAAGATTTCTTTATTTTATTTATAAAATATTTTGAGAGAGTGACACTTCAGCTATTGCAGCCTTTTACCAAGTGGGCGTCCTTGAAATAATCAATATTTTATAAATATAATATGCAGTTATGCACAAGGATACACATATTAGTCTGAGAGCATGTGTAATCCCATAAAAATTTTATGAAAATTTTTGACACTACTGATTTTTTTATTGTTTTTGGTCCAATTAGTCAGAAAAAATATGGTGTCATTTTTTCTTTTCAAGATTTCAAGCATTTTGGAAGTAAACTTTTATTGGACCGAAAATTGCACAAAACCTGGTATCTTTTAAACAGGTGCATGCATGTTGCATTAATTTGAGTTGCCATATAGCCTTCAAATGGATTATTTCCACACATTTAAGTAAATATTTATATATCACTGTATCTTTTATACTTCCCTGTGTAATTTTGTAGTTCTATCCTTCATAATTAATGAAAAGAAGTTCTTTCTCTATTATAGATATATGTGCGAATTTATGGAAGTTGCACAAACACATTTTCCCACTGGCACTCAAACAAAAGAAGATCTTGCATACAGGTTATTACCCTGTGGGGATAGAGAAGTGTTCTGAATATTGCTTTGATATCTTTTGCAAAGATGGCATATTAGATATTAAGGCTTAATAGATGCTAAGATTGGGGCATCTTCAGAGACTGATAACTGATCCCTTGCATTTAATACAGAACAATTAACCTATGTGTAATTTTCTTTGATCTTTTTTGTAGGTTAATTCAAAATGGCACAGTCTATAACTACATCTAAACGGCAATTAATAGAAAGAGGCACAGACTACAAAGTGTGTGTAATGTGTCAAAAGCCAGGTGGAACACTGGTGGGAAACCCATAGAAGGAATCTTACATAAAGTTCCTCAGCTGTGTTCAAGAAAGAGCTCGTTACGGCGATACAGGGTTCATAGCTATAAACAGTTGTTTGTTGAATGAATCACCAGAAACACTCTCACAGCATAAAGCCTCGTGGCATTCAGAATGCTACAAGACCACCATAAATTTAACTTTGATCCAGCGAGCCAAAACACGCTATAATAAGAGCTTAGAAATGCAGGATGTTTCCCTTCTAGCCACAAAAGGACACTTAGGACGTCCAGCAATGAGGCCTTCTACACCCATCCAGGGAACCTCTGCAGCCGCTACAAATGTAAGACCATTCACCAGGTCTGTTGCTGCACCATATTCTTCAGATCGCTGCCTTTTCTGCAATGTGGGTTATAAAACTGAAGATATCCATGAAGTACAGTCATTTAAAGAGGGTGAAAAAATTAAAAGGACTGTGGAATGTAGTGATAATGATGACTGGAAAGTCAGGCTTCAGCCATTGGCACCAAATTTTGCAACATCTGTTGATATAAAATATCATCGTACATGCTATGTAAAACATGTTGTTCGAAGGTCGGAGGGCTCCTGCTCATTGCCAGGTTCTGTTGATCATTCAGAAAGACTTATATCAGCAGATATAGAATTTGTGTATCTCCTGGAAACTGTTCTAGCAAATGGCACAATCCAACCTATGTGATGCACACCAAAGACTTTTACAGATGAATGGGTTGACAGATGAACATGTAACTACACAAAAAGTCAAATAGAAGATTCAAGAAAGCATCCCAGATGCAGAATTTAGTCGCCCCCACAGAAATCAACCAGAAATTGTTTGTTCTACTGCAACCAAAAAATGTTGCAATAAATGAAGCTTCTAAGGCCAGAAATGTGTCAAAGGATTTCAAGACAGTGTTTGATTGTGCACGTATCATACGTAAAGAAATACTGGAACACAGACATGAATGGGAGTTCAGTGGCTCACTTGCATCTTCAAGTCCTGAAGAAGTAGTGCCAAATGCATTATATAGTCTCATGCGTTGGATCTAAGGAGGCTTAAAGGATGACTTAGAGGACACAGAAGAGGGTCGTGCAAAGATAATACACCGCACAGCCCTCAATACAGCACAAACTATAATGTATGAGTTAAAATCTGATCGGCAAATAGCATACCATCCCAAAGCCTCTGATTCAGTATTCAGACATTCTTCTAAAACTGAAAATCCACATGTGCTTGGTGTGGCTTTAAAAGTGCATTCATCCACAAGAAGCAAGAAGTTAATTAGCTTCTTACATGCAAGTAGCATTAGTGTTGATTATGACAGGGTATTGAGGATTGAAACTCAGCTTGCAAATGCTGTTGCAGAACGTATGACAGCCAAAAATGGGATCTTCATCCCCCCAGGATTAAAGCAAGGAATTCCTATCTTTTTTGCTGCTGATAACATTGACTTTGCAGAGGACACCCCTGATGGGAAGAACACACTTCATGCAACAGTTATTTCTGTCTTTCAACAACAAAGTCCCAATAAACATGCAGTTCACCCAGTACTGCAAGTTGAAGGAAAATCAACAGAGCGTTCACTGACAAATTTACCAAATACAGTTTCAGAGATAGAGAAAACCAATATCAAGGGTAATCCAAAGCCCAAGCAAAACCAGAAATATACTGTCTTTCAACCAAACAGCCACAATCAAATCATGATAACATACAACTTGCAGGATTCAGCATGGTTGATAGGTAATACATATCAAAGATATGTGGAGAGTGCTGATCTTGCTGGAGAACGTACAAATAAACTTTCAAATACTCTTACATGGGCAGGATATAACTCACTTGTTTCAAGTGATGATAGGCCATGGACAGATGTGTATGTACTGCCACTCTTTGCTGCACCAGCAAGTGACTGGAACACATTGCTTACTGTGTTCAAACAGGCACAGCATATTACAGCAGAAGTTGTTGGCCCAGAGAAGAAAACAATCATTACTCTAGATATGGATCTCTACATGCGAGCACTGAGACTACAACATTTCAGGAGGGACTGTCAAGATGTGATGCTACGTGTTGGTAAATTTCATGTTGTTTTGTGTGCACTCAGAGCCCTTGGATTAGCAGTGGAGAACAGTGGTATAGATGACTCGTGGATTCAAGCTGATATTTATGGGCCAACAACCACAAGGCAAATACTGGAAGGAAAACATACGAAAAGGGCTATTGCTGCTCATGCCATTTCACTGGAGGTCCTATTTGATCTCCTTATGGATGCATATGCCTGGTCATGCAAATTAAAATAATGGAATCCATCACAGAGGCCAGTAGAAACCTGTGTCGCAGTGAAGTACAAACAGCCCACAAAGAATTAATCAGAGAACTTGATGGCCATTCATATGCAGAGAGACTGGATAACTTTTGCAATGAGCGTGAGAAAGATTCTGCCATGTTCAAAACTACCAGGGATTACATGAAGCATGTCACCTCAATTTTGCTCTTCATACGTGCAACAAGGGAAGGGAATTGGTTGCTGCATGTAGCATCTCTGGAAGAGCTTTGCCCCCTATTCTGTAGCCAGAATAGGCTTAAATATGCACAACATATCCCTGAGTATTTAGCAAAGATGCATGAACTAGAGCTCAAGGATCCAGGTGTCTGGGAAGAGCTATTGAAGGGAAATTTCTGTGTCAAGAAAAGTGATATTCCATTTACCAGTATTGGTGTAGATCATGGTCTGGAGCAAGAAAACAAAACCATAAAAGTTTTGGGAGGGCTTAAAGGCATTACAACTAAGGCAAGAACCCGCACACGCTTCTTTTTGATTGCACCTGAATTAGCCCGCCTTGCCCTAGAAGCAGAATTTATGGTGGGACTCTCCAAGACTGAAAGAAAGTTACATCATGAGTTGAACAAATCCACTACAGATCGACACAGGAAACAGTTTCAGCAGTTGAGATCTGTGATAGAGGAGAGTAACCCATTTTGCTTGGTTGGCACAGATTTGGTCAACTTTATTACAAATCAGTAATGCCAACAAAGTTGACACAAGACATCCTGAAACGTGACAGAGAAGGACAAAAAGCATACAGAGACTTCACTGAAAACAGAATTAAAGGATCCATTAACTTCTGGGCTCCAATGCAAAAGACGAAACTTGAATCATGGAAATCGACAGGTAAAAAAATTAAAAGCAAAATAGAGAATGATGTGATAGAGTTGAGAGAATGTCGTTCACTGTATGCCAGATTTGTCATAGTGGAAAGATCGCGACCTGACTTAGACTTTGCAGAAAGCATAAGTACTTATGAATTCTCAACAGTCTGTAGAGCTCTGTTTGCACCAAATGGTTCGCTATTGCCATGTACTGACAAAAGTAAGCTGGCAAATTGTCTGGAAAAATTACCTAGCACTGAAACCGATCACGATTCACCACCTGATGTCCTAATCATAGATGCAATGGTCCTTGTGCAACAGCGAGCATCCAAGGAGGGCAAAGTAAATTCATGTGAAGAACTGGCTGACCATTATATTACTTCGCTTGAAGATAGGGCTGCATCTTACAATACAGTGCATCTTGTGTTTGATCATTATCAGGAGACATCTTTGAACAGGCTACAAGAGACAAAAGAACAGGTGATTCAAAGAAAGAGAAAAGCTTTGTATGTATGGACACAACACCAATAAAGACAAAACTTGATGAATTTCTCAAGAGTGTAAAGACTAAGGATAGCCTAACAAGATACCTGAGCCGCAAAGTTCTAGACCACTTTCAATATAGTGATAAGAAAGTGATTGTATCCACTGTAGAGGGTGCTTCATGTAACTGTGCTGATGTTTCTCACCTGAGCACCACACAAGAGGAAGCTGATACAAATCTCATACTACATGCTTTGGAGGCTGCAAAAACCAGAGGTTCCATACATATACTATCCCCAGACACAGATGTCTTCATCTTAGCCTTAGTGCATCAGCCTGATTTAGGGGACAGTGCATGTATTATCTTAGGCTCTGGAGAAAATCAGCGCAAGGTTCTTTTAAAACCCATCTATGATGCATTGGGAAGTTGGTTGGTGGATGCATTACCTGGCGTCCATAGCTTCAGTGGTTGTGACATAACGGGAAAGTTTGCAGGGAAGGGAAAACCCACCTGCTGGAAAGCTTTACAAAATACATCCCCCAAGATAGTTGATGCATTTGCACAACTGGGGCAGAGTGACATGCCCTCACAGGAAATTATGTCTTCTCTTGAAGAGTTTGTCTGTCAGTTATACCAGCCAGATACACAGATTACACAGGTAGGAACTCTCAGGTGGAAGATGTTTAAGAAATCTTTAGCTGAAGCTGAGAAACTGCCACCAACTCAGGCCGCTCTCAAATACCATATATATCGTGCTCATTATCAAGCTATGATATGGAGCAATGCCAGTGTGGCCACCCCAGATCTACCATCTGCTGAACTGTATGGTTGGACCCTTAAGGATGCTGAATTTATTCCAGTTATCACTGACTTGAACCCAGCACCAGATGCTATAATACGTCTTGTGAGATGTGGATGTCGCAAAGGAATGTGTAAAGGGAGAAACTGTTCCTGTAGGAAAGCAGACCTTGTTTGCACTGAAATGTGCTCCTGTCAAGCTGATGATGAAAAAATGTTCAAACACAGATCCTCGACTCATTGAAAGTGACACTGATCACAGTTCTGGTGAAGAATAAAGCAGAAATTTAGGATGACAGAAGTCGGTTTTATTTGTTTCAAGAGTATATCATGTACTTGTATTACAACTCTTACAAAAATATCATGTAAAAACCGTCAAAAGTGCTTCAAATGTAGAGTGATAGCTCCTTTCATTTATCAAACAATATATGAATAGAAATTGACAGTGTTGTCTAAAAAAGTGCCTCACATAAATGCTGTGTAGAAATATACATTTAAAGTGAAATGAAAATTAGCGTTTTTGCCTGTTTATAGGGTACTGTTAATTAAGGGGGTGCAAAAGTGGGAAAACCTTATTTTAAAAAATGACACCCTATTTTTTCTGTTCAAAGGCACCTGTGAGAGTAAAAAAATCAATGGTGACAAAAATTTTCACAAAATTTTACGAACTAAGAAAATGGTACATATGCCCTCAGACTATATCTTTAAATAACATAGCCCCACTAGGATGTAATAAAACGAATCAGTTGTTACATCTTGGTTATACGATAAAATGGGTAACAGGACACTTCGGCCCCAAAACCACCTCGGCCCCTAGACACTTCGGCCCCTAGACACCTCAGCCCCAAAACCACCTCGGCCCCACATAAAATTGAAACCCTAGACGGGTCGGCCCCTGGACACCTCGGCCCCTAGACACGTCGGCCCCATATACCTAGACACTTCGGCCCCACTTTGCTTTTCACGGGGCTTCCATTTGGTTGGATGCCTGGTGAGGTTTTGTTTTTATTTTTATTTGCTGATTTGATTATTTTGATAGGGAGCCACGAATATATGAACCTATAATATATATATATATTTAATATATATTATACCTATAATATATATATATTTAATATATATTATAACGTTACTAAATAGAAAATCTATAAGATTCATTTGAAAATTCCCATCTTTTATTTCAATGTAAAAGTCTAATTGCATTGCAGCATGCTTTAGAGCAGGCTCTTTTTCTCTACAGTTCTGCTCTTTTTATCTATAGGCTTTTTTATTATCCGAAATAATTCCACACCGCTAAAATACTTTATAAATTAATTTCAATAAGAACATGATACCTAATTATCCTTACCAATTGGATGGAAATCTGGATAGATCGGTGGATTGGGCCACAATACCCCCACCCCTCCCCCCCCCCACCCCCCAAAAAAAAAAAAAAATCATTCCTCGGTTTCGTCAATCATGGTGATGATGGGGGATAATCTTATATTTGTTAACATATTTATATATTTATTTATTTATTTATTGGCCTCTGTAGTTAAATCGGATGCGCGTCTGACTGGTGATCAGGAGGACGCGGGTTCGATACCTACCGGGGTCGGCAACTTTCTTTCGTGGAGATTGATTATGAAATCTTTTCTTCGTCATTCTCTCCCTTCTGCTGATTCAAGAAGGGCAGTTGTCACTTTTCTGGCGAAAAACATGTGCACGGTATTGGTTAACCGCTTACGTATAAGCCTGTCCAGGATAACTGTAGATAGGTAAACTGACCGGCTCGAAAATGAACTAAAATAGTGTTGACTGGGCCGTTAAACTCCAATACAAACAAACAATTTATGTATTTATTAATTTATTTATTAGGTTATTATCAGTGTTCAGGTTCGCTGAACTAGAACTATCCTCGTAAGTAAACAAATTAATACAATAAAAAACTGCATGAAAAACGGTGCAGATCCGGTTCAGAGGGCAGAAGCAATCTGATCAGGATCTACACTGTTTGCAAAGATAAGGATTAACGTGTTCAGTGGGGATTAATGAATTTCAGGTTAGTACACTATTTAGCAAAAAGTTATACAAGAACAATTAATTATTGGCTTAAATTAGTAACGTGTGAAGCTCAATAAACAACCAGGCGTTTCTAATCCCTTTTCCCCCAATAAAGAGATGCTTGATGATAAACAGATCATTATTATCAATTTTCACACATTTGGTTGTCATTCTAGCTCATATTAAATGCGGGCAATAACGAGTATATTCTATACTTTATTTATTTATTATTTATTTATTACTCACATTTCTGACTATCAGCCACTCAAATTACTTGTTACGTGTGTACTATATGTATATATTAGTGACAAACAGTGTAGATCTGGATGTACACTGTGTGCAAAGTCTTCACTACTCGTATTTTTGTAGGAATTGCTCAGTATGTTTCCATTGTTATCAATTTTCACACATTTAGAAATTCCTATTTGATTGTCATTTCAGCTCATATTTAAAGACGGACAGTAACAAGTATACTGTATAATTTATTTATTTATTTATTTGTCACATTTCAGACCCTCAAATTACTTGATACATGTATATTGTATTCATTTAAAATTCTTAAACTGAATGACAGTGTAGATCCAGATCAGATGGATCTGGATGTGCACTGAGTGCAAGGTCTTCATGGCCCTATACATTTTTGTAGAAAAGGCTCATTGACTATCAGGATAAAAAAATCACAATTAGATCAACCCGCTAAACCCCACTTTTCGTGATGCTGACTCAAGGTCAACGTCACGGTTGAAGGCGGCGGGGATTAGCTGTCCTTAAGAGTGTAGTCCAAGTTAACCTGAAAATGTCGTGTATGCGTTGTCATATTTATTATAAACGTCTCATTGGTTATTTGTTTTTTTTTATATGAATTAAATTTAAAATAGCAAAAAAATAATTTGATCTTATTTCCTAACAACTTAATAGAAGATTCCGTAATGCCAAACTTATATGCGGAAATGTGATAAAAATTATATTTCTTACTTCTGCTCGAAAACATAGATCTTAGATACTGGTTCAATCGTTCGTTCTCAAGGAGATGGTTTATCGCACAGACCTGTTAACTTATATGAAAGGGATCTAAGAAATGACTAGTTTGCATAAACACATTAATATTAAACTAGTTGTGATTAAAGGTTGTCACAGACGCATTCTGATCAGTCCTGCACATTGAGACGGTTCTAACCAGTACACACAAACTGTATCTTGGAGCAGAAATAAGAATTACGAAAACACGCCTATACAAATGACTTGCAAACTTTACCGCCGAAGAAACGAACATTATAAGAGGAAAAATTGTGATATTTTTATTATTTCTGCTCAAATAAGAAAAAATAAGGTTTACCCCTGTAAACCCCAATTTTACTATATAAAAGTGGGGTTCAAGGGGGTCAAATTATAAAGGCGTGTCTTCGTGATGTACTGTATGCCCCTATGAGCCCAGTTTTCCCCATATAAACTGGTGTTTAGCCAGGTCTAAATTACACGGGCTTGTGAACATGATGTTTTGTTTGTTAGATAAAACGTTTAACGCCCCATCAACATTGTATCGGTCATTTTGGAGACGTTGCCTCCAATTTTGTAGGAATTTTATCCGACATTGAGATGAAATGACATCTCAAGCCCTGCAGCCCAATTAAACCAATAGGGTTTATAAGTATGAACGGTCCGATTGGCACCGCTTTTCACTGGCCAGGCTTAGAACCTCTAAGCGGTTTCCCAGTACTCATGTCACAGGCTGTCGGTTTCTTGAAGTCCCGATGAGTGGGACCGATTTAAACATGATAAAAATGCCCATACCCTAACAAATATCAAAAGTGGGGCCGAGGTGTCTTTGGGGCCGACCTGTCTAGGGGCCGAGGTGACAGTGGGGCCGAGGTGTCTAGGGCCGAGGTGACTAGGGCCGAGGTGTCTAGGGCCGACTTGGTTTTGGGCCGACCTGTCTAGGGGCCGAGGTGGTAGTGGGGCCGAAGTGTCTGGAAATCATAAAATGCAGGTTCATGCAGTCTAAAAGCGAAAATCTCCATATTATCTTGCTTAACCTGAAATACGAAAATTTCACATCGTTATGAAGGCATAAAATATGAGAATATAAATTTGGATGAATCTTGGTGAATTAAAGTGCTTATCGAATTAAGAACGTTAGACAAATGCAAATGCACATTTATTTATTCCGGATAACACGTGCAAAAACAGCATTATGTCTAATGCTCATAGTAGAAAGATTTTAAACATAATGCTTTAACGCATGTTTAAAGTACTCTTAGGATTTTTCTTATATACTGGGGTACAAGTTCCAAAACTTTGATACTGAAGTTGAGAAAGAGCGACCACGTAGCGCAGTTCATGAACTCGGAATCGATAGAAGATAGTTTTAAGCTGACTTTATTTATTTAATGTGGGATCGTGGATTGCTGAAATCACTGAGATCGGCTTTAGTAAGTTACTTTTATATGCTGGTGTTAGGTAATTTAGCGCCTGGGTTGTAACAAGTCATTAATGAACAGTAAAAATAAGCTTGGTCCTAATATTGAACCTGGTGGAACTCCCGATTTTATTCTGAAGCAAGAAGACATTGGATTACAGCTATCTGTTGTCTGTTGGCGTGATTCACTGCTGTAGCATTGGAGATGTGGAACTCCCGATCTTATCTTGGAGAATTAAGACATTGCATTTCCGCTATACATTGCTTGTTAGCGTGATTCAGTGTTGTACCATGAGGGGTAAGTCAAGAATAATATTAAAATTAATTTTTGGGTTAATATTAATTTAGAGAAAGAAGACATTCCATTACCACTTTCTGTTGCGCGTAGGCGTGATTCAGCGTTGTAGTATGCGAGGTAAGTCATAAATGCATTACGCAAACACGCCTATACAAATACATTGCCACCTTTATCGCCGAAAAAATGAAAATTTTATGATGAAAAATTATGATATTTTTCTTATTTCTACTCAAAATATAGATTGTTGGCACTCGTTAGAACCGCCTCATCGAGGCGGTTCTAACGAGTACCCACAGTCTTTATTTTAGAGCAGAAATAAGAAAAATAAGGTAGACCCCCGGAAACCCCAGTTTTACTATATAAAAGTGGGGTTCACGGGGGTCAAAATTATATAGGCGTGTTTTCGAGATGAATATTTAAGTTAAACTTGGTCGTATTATTGAACCTTGTGGAACTCCCAATCTTATTTTGGAGAAACAAAAATGTCCATTACCGCTATCTATTGCTTCTGGAAGTGAACACAGAAAACTGTAGCAGAATGTAAAAGAGAGAACAGTTATGTTCCCCCAAATTCTTACATTTTTGTATGTCGTCATAAGGATCAAAATTTGTATCAAATGTCAAACAATACATAAGATAAAACATTTCATTTACGTCCACAACGGTGCAAGAGATGAAATTCAATGGCAATGGACTATATTGCCTGCGAATGTGAAATCCCAATTAAAAAAAATGACCATATATGTGAACTGATTGTTTGTGCACATATTACAAAAGACTCGATACCAACTTCCGGTACAGAAATGTTTAATTAATTTTGTTTACTGCAAGAAATCCACGAAAACGATAGCAATGGCCCTTAATCGAATATTAAGTCATATGTCCAGGGTACAGAAGGGTATTTGATCTGTAGATATACATGGATTCGATATTCGAGCTTTGACATAGGCTATATTTTTATCATGAATGTTCTAAAAAGGTATCTTTTGGTAGCAAAGAATGACTATAGTTTCGGCCAATTAGGCCTCATTAGTGACCAATAAAATATTTTTAACTCAAAATAGACTTAGTAATCCAAAAAGACTTGGACTTAAAATCTACCATCACGAAAACACACCTATATAAATTTCACACCCCCTTGTACCCCACTTTTATATAATAAAACTGGGGTTTACAGGGGTAAACCTTATTTTTATTATTTCTGCTCTAAAATATAGATTGTGGGTACTCGTTAGAACCGCCTCATCGAGGCGGTTCTAACGAGTGCCAACAATCTATATTTTGAGTAGAAATAAGAAAAATATCACAATTTTTCATCTTAGAATTTTCGGTTTTTCGGTGGTAAAACTTACAATGCATTTGTATAGGTAAGTTTTCGTAATGTCTATGCTGGAGGACATGGCGACTTCTACGGCCGCCACACTTTCCCACTTAGCAGCTATAGTCAGCTAAAATGGTCTAAAATTGGTATTCTTCGGAAGCAGAGAACGCACCAAAAGAAATGAAATCGTTTTTAGGGCACATTTTGTTTCTCAGTCATACAATTAAAAGCTAAAAGGTTGCCTTTGGAAACAAAGAACATATAAAAGAACGAAAATCGGAGACTCGGTTTTATTGAGTCTCTTCACGTACAGCAATGTAGTTTGCAAGGCTGTATAAGACCCCCCCCCCACCCCCAGCACCGGCTTAAGCGGTATTCGATTTTCAATGTAACCTGAATAGGCTACAAAAACACAGATGCAACCCTGTTCGAGGGCGTTTTCTGTGTTGTTTTCTTCTTAACCTTATAATCTAGAGAATGTGAACAATGCCGCATCGAGAATCTCCGCCATGCAACTCAACTCAACTTAACTAGCACTTTCTTAGAAGACTCAGATCACAAGTGTGACATATGAGTAAATGCAATTACAAGAAGAACACATACATTAATAACCAGTCAAGCATAAATTCATCGATCACTAATATATTACGTTTTTTTTTTCTAAATAACAATAAAATTAGAAACTCAATATGGTCAAGGTTTAACTAAATAATGAGTGATTTATTGCTTATTTCGTGTTTAAAATTAATGTTTCGTAATATTTAGTTTGGTAAAGTCAAAAGAATAGCTTCTAGAAACGAAGAGCGTTCCGACAGTTTGCGAACACACTCTCTCAAACATCAGAGCCGACCCGATATATTCAGAGCCACCCTACATCATCGGAGTTATTCTTTAATTACTCACCATTTTCGTTGTTATGTTGTCATTTTTATTGTTGGGAAACTGAGACAGATCAGATACTTTGTTCTTGCACACCAGACAAGGAAATCCGTGATTTTAAACTGGGATAGAAATTTATGTTCTGACCCTGGTGTTCCGACCCAGGCAACTAATATAAATGCGCTTCAATTCTATTCAACTGCCGGAACTACTTCCGCACTACTTTTATTTTGTAAACAATATACATGTGCGAGCTGTCAAAACTAACCGGAGGTGTTGTGCAAGAAAAATAATCCAATATGGGGTTCTGTTGTAGATGGGCGTTTCCATACCTCGGGATGACCGTGCTGAGCGGAACTTCGGCGTAGCCTCGGTTCC
The DNA here is from genome assembly GCA_963580285.1 of Lucinisca nassula. Taxonomy (NCBI): domain Eukaryota; kingdom Metazoa; phylum Mollusca; class Bivalvia; order Lucinida; family Lucinidae; genus Lucinisca; species Lucinisca nassula. The sequence goes on from OY757017.1 coordinate 97,102,261, forward strand.
GCTCAGCACGGTCATCCCTCGGGTTGGAAACGCTCATCAACAACAGAACCCCATATCAGATTCTTATATTCCCAAGTAATTTATGCAAGAGCAAAACATTTCAGGCACATACGGATTTCATGAAAAAATAAACCGGGATTAGCGTCGATGCCTCTTGGACGATCTGTTGAGTCACTACTGGCCACCTCACCACAAGTGAGCCACCTGACAAGGTTTTTTCGCATTCATTACGAAAACATGCCTATACAAATACATTGTAAATTTTATCGCCGGAAAAAGGAAAATTTTAAGACGAAAATCATGATTATATTCTTATTTCTGCTCAAAATATAGATTATCGGTACACGTTAGAACCGCCTCATCGAGGTGGTTCTAACGAGTACCCACAATCTATATTTTAGAGCAGAAATAAGAAAAATAAGATTTACCCGCATAAACCCCAGTTTCACCATATAAAATAGGGGTTTCAGAGGATCAAAATTTTATAGGCGCGTTTTCATGATGTTACCAACTTTCCATTGGGAAGGAAACCAGTAGAAAGACTAGAGAACAGCATGACATTCTCCTTGTTTTTTTGTTGTTTTTTTTTTGTTTTTTAATTTGCCTCAAATTGCACGCTGAATGATAACCCTACTATAGTTGTTTGTCAGTTCAAGCTGATATTTTAAGAGTCACTCGTGCTCCGGAAGTCGCACATATCATTTTCTTATGTGTTCAGCTGAATCATTGAAAAGCGGTCAGAGGTAAACGTTATAACGTGGGCTTGTACACAGAGCGCGTTAGCAACGCGTTTTTATTTATTTATTTATTTATTTATTTATTTACATTGTGCACTTGCCGTAAGCTACGTTAAAATCTGTAATAAAACAGACACAAATAAAAGTCTGTTATCACAAATGTTTTTGATCATTCTGAGTTAACATAGTGCTGTTTGTATTTATTTTAATACGGAGCATTATGACTTTAACTAACAAGTATTGTAATAATTACCTTTAATTTGCAAATTGATTAGTATTGTAATAATTGTCTGCATATATGAAAACAAATACCATCCTACTGGTCATACTCAGGTATGTTATGTCAGGTTTGTTTGCTTGTTTGTATTGGCGGTTAACGGCCCAGTCAACACTATTTGGGTCATTTTTGAGCCGGTCAGTTGACATATCCACAGTTTTCCTGGGCAGGCTTATACGTAAGTACAGTGCACATTCTTCCGCAAGACAATTTCCCTTCTTGAACCAGCGGAAGGGAGAGAATGACGGTAGAAAGATTTCATGATCCATCTTCACGAAAAAATGTTGCCGACAGCGGCAGGTATCGAACCCGCGTCCTCCTGATCACCACTTAGACGCGCATCCGACTGAGCTTTCGAGGCCGGAATTTCACTATTTCTTGCACACTAGATAAGGAAAGCCGTGGTGTTAGCAAGGGGTAGAAATTATGGTCTTACCCTGGTGTTCTTACCCAGGCAAACTGCATAAGTATAGTGCGCGAGAAATAAAACGTTAATTAAAGGAAAATGAAAATTTTCGGTTGTTCCCAACCCTCGGGATGACCGTGCTGGGCGGAACTTTGGCGTAGCCTCGGTTCCGCTCAACACGGTTATCCCTCGAATTGGAAACTTTCCGCCGAATTCAGATTATGGTACTCGTCAAAACCGCATCACTAGATATGTGCGACCAGCAAAGACATCGCGCATTCTGATCAGAGTCTTCGCTGTTCTTCTTTCATGTAGCCTCTTAGCTATCCAAGGAGCACAGCGAAAATTCTGGTCGGTGTGGCTTGAGATACAGGCTGATCACAGGACTTTGACATGCTCTGGTTCATAAGTTTTTTGTTCCATTGAGATTGACGCCTCGATTGTTGTACAACCCTCGCACAAATCATAAGCTAAATGATAATGTTGACTTGTATAATAATATTTATCTTGAGAGTACATATGACCAGGAACTAACGCAAAAGTTTACTTAACTGTTATCCTGCTACCCACGATAACCCTTCTTTTGTAAAGGTCAGATGGCCGATCAGGATCAACACTGTTTCTCATGCAGTTTGTGAATAAAACGAATATTTTATATCAATTACTTTATTGGTTGATAGGCAGGAATGAGTGTGGATAAAACAATTCATTCAACATGATGTGTTAAATTATGTCACGTGCATACAGGCAAGAAACGCCCCATCAATGCGATTGTTAACACTTGTATATGAGAAATAAAACGCATATGAAGAAAAAACAAACAAACTTATTTGTCCCTTAAATCGCACACATAGCATTGTAATTGTCTACGCCCATGGACGTAGACACTATATACTATTGATTTAACACGGAAGTATAGTCTTTCAAAACGCAGTGAGACGTGACTGCACTTTTAATTTTGGACTCGTCCGTGTTTTAGGTAAGTCACCTGCAGTGGGTATTTTTTACACTGGGCGACAGTTACCGTCATATTCTTAAACTTGCGCGCTGTTTAACCAGATTGACGACCAGTCGAGACAGTCTAGTAACACGCCTCCCATCTTGGAGATCTAGGGTTCGAATTTTAGGCAGATGTTGTTTTTTTTTGTTTGTTTTACTTTTTCTTAACATTTTTTCGTACCTATAAAATTGGAGCATAGGAGATGTTTGTTTGTTTGTTCGATTGATTTGAGGTTTATTGTCCCCGTCAAGTTTGGAGAAGTTGCTTCCAGTTTTGTGGGGTTTTTACCCGACATTGAGATGAAATGACACCTCAAGCCCTGCCACCCAATAAAACTAAACGGGTTTAATAAATATGGACGGTCCAACCCGCACCACTTTGCCTGGGCAGGCTCGGACTTACTAAGCGGTTTACCATTGCTCATGTGTCGTTAGTTTCAGATCCGCTTGAAAGCATCGTGCAGCTCGAATTATGTAAGTCGAAAGCAGTACTTGGCGACTAAAGAAAATTATTGATGCCTGCGATGAGATGACCTCCCTTATTTCAGTTGGCAAACCCCGTCGTGCCTCAATTTGCATGGAAAACACATTATTTATGCCCGAAAACGAAATTTGCAAATACATGTACATGTAATAGTTTAAACCGTGTCGTACCATCGGGGCTTGAAGAAATATATGGGCTGCATGATGCTTCCACGCAGAGCTGAATCCGGCCCGCACACTAGTATTGGTAAACCGCTTAGAGGATCTAAGCCTGTCCAGGAACCGCGGTGCGAGGCGGACCGTCCATGCTAATAAACCCTATTGGTTTCATTGGGCGACAGGGCTTGAGATGTCATTTCATCTTAATGTCGGTTAAAAGTCCCACTAAACTGGAAGCAACGTCTCCAAAATGACATTTACAGTATTGACGGGGACGTTAAACCTCAAATAAAAAAAACAAAACAAAAAAAAAAAAAAAAAAAAAAAAACAGGCGGTTCCTACGAACATTTACGAAAATATATGCCAGCTCTTCAAAGCATCGTTAGCTTAAAAAGCTCATTAGTAGTGAAAATGTCAAATTGCCCAGCAGGTACAGTATGATCTATCTAATACCACGGGGGTAATACCATTTTCTATACCTGTGTTGTCGACCGAGCCGGTACTGTGTAAAGCTGCTGTCGACCGAGAAATACGGTTGTCGACCGAGCAGTACGGATGTCGACACAGGAGGGTAGTCGATAAATTTGCTGTAAATGTGTTATTTTTGTGTATGTCTGTCCATTTTTGTGGTGTCAAATCGTTTGTGAAATAGTTTGCTGTGGTTTCAAGTGTTTTGGAAGTCTGACTAATAGCCTGTTTTGACGCTGAGCGGAATTAAACGGGAAAATATATAAAATAAGTACTTCCGGGGAAATGCGTGGCTCTTATTCAGTGTCATGGAATATCGAGGACGAAATGATGCAGATACATCATTAACATACGCGATAACCTTTTATTTGTGTGTCAACATGTCTTTATATGCATCTGTGGAACTGTTTATAGTTTCATCGATACGGCTGTCGATGAAGTGAAAGTTTGCGGGGTACAGTTGTCGACGTTACTGGGTACGGATGTCGATGATTCAACGCGAGTGTAGGGACAGATTTACTGGAAATTAACCCCAGTTGAACAATAAAATACGTTTGCATTCTTCGTCAGGCTTTGTTTGCTTGTTTGAAGTGGCTGATTGATAATAAACTATCGTTGCTTTGTTTTGTTTGTTTGATTTGAGGTTTAACGTCCCCGTCAACACTGTAAAGGTCATTTTGGAGACGTTTCTTCCAATTTTGTGGGCGAAAACCTGAGTACCCGGAGAAAAACCACCTGACCTTCCGTTGCAGAATTTGGTATCTCACCTGTGACTCGAGCGAGGCTCGAACTACAGCGGTGAGAGACCTAATGACCAAGAGTCAGCGCTCTTAACCACTAGGCCACGGAGGCCCGTCACCAATGAGATTGGTCATTAGGTTTTTAGCTCTACCTAGTCGCAAGCTCAGCCCCGGCATCCGTCGTCGTCCGTTCACATTCTGCCCGGCATCCGTCGTCGTCCGTTCACATTCTGCAAACATCTCATCCATCACAAAAACATGCCTATGTAATATTGACCCCCGTTTACAGGCGTATATATTATTTTTCTAATTTCAGCAAAAACAGATTGTGGGTATTCGTTAGAACCGCCTCGTCGAGGCTATGTTAAGAGCAGAAATAAGCAAAATTCAGTGCGAAAGTTTCATATTGAGAGGCGTGTTTTTTGGGGCGCCGTTTTACTATTTATTCCGTATTTATGGATATCCATAATTAGTTATGGATATCCATAATTCGAATTATGGATATCCATAATTCGAATCATGGATATCCATAAATCGATGTGAATTAATGATATACATAAATCGAATAATGGATATCCATTATTCGATTTATTGATATCCATAAATCGAATTATGGATATCCATATCGTTTTATGGATATCATTAATGTAGATCGAAATATGGATATCCATTAATCGAATTACGGATATCCTTAATTCGAATTATGGATATCCATTATTCGGCTGATTTATGGATATCCATAAATCGAATTATGGATGTCCATAAATCGTTTTATGGATATCATTAATGTAGATCGAAATATGGATATCTATTAATCGAATTATGGATATCCTTAATTCGAATTATGGATATCCATTATTCGGCTGATTTATGGGTATCCATAAATCGAATTATGGATATCCATAATTCTCCTCTGCAAATAAACCTAATGAATAATGACTGCTCCCTTTGCAAAAAAAAAAGAAAAATCGACTTTTCGCGTCAGATTTCCGATTTAGGTGTGTAATAAAAGCCGGGATGGAGGTGGAGGTAATGTCGGGTAGGCTTAGTGGTGGCCTATGGTGTGGGAGAGATATGTTTTGTTTGATTTGAGGTTTAACGTCCCCTTCAGTGTTATTTAGGGCATTTTGGAGACATTGCTTCCAGTTATGTTGGTCATTAAGCCTTCATTGAGATTAAATGGCATCTCAATCCCGCCGGCTTCGGTATCTTAGTTGGATGCGCGTCTGACTGGTGATCAGGAGGAAGCGGGTTCGATACCTGCCGGGGTCGACAACATTCGTTCGTGGAGATTGATCATGAAATATTTTCTTAAGTCATTCTCTCCCTTCCGCTGATTCAAGCAGGGCAGTTGTCAGTTTCTGGCGAAAGGATGTGCACTGTACTGGTTAACTGCTTACGTTTAAGCCTGCCCAGGAAAAGTGTAGATAGGTAAACTGACCGGCTAAAAATGACCTAAATTAGTGTTGACTGTGCAGTTAAATTCAAATACAAACAAACAAACAAACATCTCAATCCCTGTCGCCCATTGGACAGACTTAGACCTTCTAAACGATTTACCAGTACTCTCAGCTCATGCAGCCAAATCTATTTCTCCCCAATGGGCGGGGGCCAGGAGATATATCTGAATCTGCTTGGTACTCCATACATCTCAAGTAGAGTATTTGTTTGTTTGATTTGAGGTTTAACGTCCCCGTCAACTCTGTAAAGGTCATTTTGGAGACGTTGCTTCCAATTTTGTAGGACTTTTACCCGACATTGAGATGAAATGACATCTCAAGCCCCGCGGCCCAAATGAACCAATAGGGTTTATTAACATGGACGGACCGACTCGTACCGCTTTGCCTGGGCAGGCTTAGATCCTCTAAGCGGTTTACCAGTACTCGTGTGCGGGTCGGTTTCAGCTCTGCGTGGAAGCATCATGTAGCCCATCTATTTCTTCAAGGCCCGATGGGCAAGGGCCGTCAAATAGAGTGTTATATGGATATCTGTTAATACTATATATAACGACCGTGTGCATTTTTCTCCAGAAAGCATGCGCGGATTGCCTGTTTGGATCATTATAATCTTTCGTCCGATTAGGTGCGCAGTCCTCATAGAGGTGATTCCAGAGGGACCGCTGCGTTGACCGGAATTTCCAGATCTTACGGCTGGTTCCGATATTTAACTGCCCACATGGCGGGCGTTCAGCGTATGCCGTCCGTTGCTTTGGAAGCCTTACGGGCTGAAAAGGCTGAACGGCAGATAGGTCCCTTTGACCGGTCATCATCTTCCAGCGATGATGAAGGCCTTGAAGATTTTTTCAATAAACAATCACGTGTTTTAGAGAGAAATCATTAAACCAAAAGCTTTGGCGGTGATTTATGGATATCCATAATTCGAATTATGGATATCCATAAATCGATCTGAATAATGGATATCCATAAATCGAATTATGGATATCCATTATTCCGCTGATTTATGGATATCCATAAATCGAATTATGGATATCCATAATTCGATGTATGGATATCTATAAATACGGATTAAATAGTAAAACGGTGCCCCATACGTGTTTTCGTAATGTCTGAAAACCGATTGCCAATCAACGCCAACATGTTTTGAACCTCTTTGGCCAGGGGGAACGCTAGTTTGTTCGCGACATCTGGGTCACATGACCAAGATGGCTACCACACCCATATATGGTTAAACCATTGAAAAGCTTCTCTAGGACCAGTCAAGAAACTTTGTATGTAACAGATAGGACTCCAGCACATCATAATTTGTTAAAATGATGATCTTAGGTTTACCCCGAACTTATCTCCAGACACGGTCAAATTTTACAACCTGTCCTTTTCTATTGGAAAAATTAAAATAATTAATTTTTCAGAAACTATTACAGCCAGTGAAAGTTGGTCGGCAACTAATTGAGATTCTTCACATGTGTGTGGATTTGGTGAGTGTTTGAGTTTTTCGTCCCACCAACAACTAAGGTCATAATGGAGACGGCACCTCGGTTTAAAGACTCATCCGAATGTCTGGAGAAGCCAGGGATCGATCCTGCGACCCCTAGTTTACAAGGCGAGTAGCGTGACCACTACACCACGGAGGCTTCTGTGTGGATTTGGTACCGATTCCTCACATGTGTGAAGTATTGGTATCAAATACACTCTTGTGTGAGAAATTGGTACCAATTCTTCTCATGTGTGAGGAATCGGTATATACTAGTTCTTTACATGTAAGACAGGTGTAATAGTAATTGGTACAAATTCTCCACACCCCATAAACACAGGTCACAGGTGTGACGAATACTTAACATTTCTTTACACGTCAGACATTGTCAACGAAATCTTCACATGTGTGAGGAATTGATACCAATTCTTCACACCCTATAAAAAGTCGCACTAGTTTTTCACAGGTGTGACGAATACTTACCAATAATTCTTTATATGTCAGAAAATTCAGACATCAAAATTTTTCGAAATTGACCATATGTAAATTTGGGTGTGAAATTTACGAAATGAGAAATTTACGGTTCGTCAAAGCCATCCCTAGACATATTGGAAGTGTTGGTGGTGACAGTGACGCAGGTGTGTGGCAAGGTATACTGTCTTCTTCTTCTTTTTCTTCTTCTTCTTCTTCTTCTTCTTCTTCTTCTTCTTCTTCTTCTTCTTCTTCTTCTTCTTCTTCTTCTTCTCTATTAAATCATATTATGCCGATTACTAAATTTCGTTTAAATATACAAGTGTAGCTTTTTAAAAAATCTTAGAAAGCCTTCCGTAGACAAGTTATAGGATACAGCGGTCTTGAACAGTTCTGTGTTGTGTTATCCAGGGTTCGACACTGGCTGCAAAACTGATAATGGTGAGGAAATCACGACGACCATACTGACATTGACCACCCGTCAGCATTTGTATACCCACAATTCCAAACAACTTATTAGAAACCATATTACCGCTGATAGGTGACTTTTGTTTCAAATACAGCTAAGCACGGGACATGTCAAGACATTGCCAAGTGAATCCCCGTTAGGAATGACAAAAAGTCTGTTCTAATATCAACATAGACAACTGATAAACTATCTTAACATGTCGATACAGTTATGTGGTTATGTTTGTTTGTTTGAGGGAGGTTTAACGTTCCCGTCAACACTGTTTGGGTCATTTTGGAGACGCTGCTTCCAATATTGTGGGACTTTTACCCGACATTGAGATAAAATGTCATTATATGCAGGGACGGTTCAACTCGCACAACTTTGCCTGGGCAGGCTAAGACCCACCAAGCGGTTTACCACTACTCAGGTACGGTCGATTTCTGCTCAGCGTTAACCATTTATACCGCCCTTACTTAAATATGCACTTGCGCACACATAACAAACGCAAAATCAAAGCACTAAGAGTACTGATGGGTCGATTGTCGCTGACTATAGGTCGGAAAAAGTCCTGGACTGTGATTTAAACTGCTTAATTTACCCTTGAATTCCGATTTTTAAGTATATAGGGTAGATCTTGATCAGACGCCGCATTCTGTGGCGTCTGGTCTGGGACTTCACTGTCTGCCAAGCCCAACCTATGATTCCAAGATAACCCTCTTACACAACACTTTGACCTCAGTCACTGCGGCTATTTTCTACAAAAAAAGTAATTCGGACAAGTCTGTGATAGTCACGTGGACTGAAGAGCTTTTCTGCTTAGGAATTTTGGGTAGTCGGAAAAGGAGCTCATCACGAAAACACGCCTATATGATTTTGACCCCCCTTGAACCCCACTTGTATATAGTGAAACTGGGGTTTACAGGGGTAAACCTTATTTTTCATATTTCTGCCCACATACATAGATTCTGGGTACTTGTTAGAACCGCGCGTTCACACAATCTATTTTTGAGCAGAAATATAAAAAGTATCAGATATTTTTTTTTCTGATTTTTTTCATTTTTGGGTCGATTGATAAACAATCGAGTATAAAGTATAAGGTATAAAGGACAAAACCTCTATTAGTGCTTGAGTCGACGTGACTATCACGGATTTGTAGGAATCCACGCAGATTATTTATAGAATTTTATCGCACTGAGGTCAGCGTGTTTACGTGAAAAGGTTAACTGTAAGATCTGGGCTGGAATCATGGGTTGGGCTAGGCAAACAGTGTAGACCCAGATCAGACGCCGCAGAACGCGGCGTCTGATCAGGGTCTTCACTGTTTGCATAGAGTATAGGAATTTAAGGGTCATGCGCCGAAAAACGCAGCGTCTGATCATGGTCTACACGGTTTGCTTTCAGTAAAGGAGTTTAAGGGTTAAACGAAACAGTCCACGCTCAGGCCCATTTTTCCTAACTACAATCAGAGACAATCGACCCACCAGTGCTCTCAGTGCTTTGATTGTTTTTAGGGTAAAATTTTCAATTTATTTTAATTGGCATGTTTTTGTAAAGTCTGCTGATCAACCCTACTGTTTGTCATGGCATTTGTTGAGAAATATTCGTCTCTGCACATGCGCTTGAAGTTCAAAACCTAAACAATGGGCCTCCGTGGCCTAGTGGTTAAGAGCGCTGACTCTTGATCATTAGGTCTCTCATCGCCGTGGTTCGAGCCTCGCTCGGGTCACATGTGAGACGCCAAGTTCTGCAACGGAAGGTCAGGTGGTTTTTCTCCGGGTACTCCGGTTTTCGCCCACCTCTGATTAACGATCGGCTCGATATGAGTGAAATAATCTTGAAAGGGCCGTAACCCCCCCCAAAAAAGAAACATGAATGTTAATATTGACTCAATTTCGTTATGGCCCTTTCAAACAAATTTGAAATGTTTAAGCATTTAAACTTCAAGCGCCTGTGATCTTTCCGACATTATTCTCCAAGAGCATTTGCACAGGTTTACATCATTTTTTTGCAGTTTAATTTCAATCTGATTTGGCAATCACATGTTCAAGTGTTTACATCAGTGACCAGCCTTGTAGCCAGTTGTGTAAACTAAATATGAGAGAGTTAATTAAGGATGGGGTTATTCTTGGTGATTGTTGCGACTTTAAGACACCAGTTCGCACAAAACATACATTTTTCTTCATGGCTCCCAGTGAAATCTGCCTTTTAGTGCAGATTTCAGTAATAATCATAGAATAAATCATGTATTTTAACAGCAGTACATGAAATGTAGTTTTTATATTTCGTCGACAGTCGTATCAATCAGACTAGGATACCATCGACGGTCGTATTTCTAATAATCGACATCCGTATCCCGACATTTTTCAAAGGTCTATAAAAACTCCCAGAGTGCATGAATTATGCCAAACCCACGTTGTTGTCGAAGCGTAAATGGTAGATAAAATATATATGGTGTTTTATTGCTTTCCTACTTTTAATAAAGCATTAGATTAATGAAATTCTGTGAAAACTGAATTTTTTCGAAAGAACCGGTATTTTATAGTGTTTTTCAGACTCACGACTCTCTATAAGTGAACAGACAATTAACAGCTTGTCTCTTTAAAACACCGACATCGTTTGTAAATGTTTAAACTAACGTTTTCGCCTCTCCAAGTGCATCAAAATCGAAGACCCTCCTCTGTTGACAGCCGTACTGCTCGGTCGAAAGCCGTATTTCTCGGTCGACAGCAGCTTTACACAGTACCGGCTCGGTCGACAACACAAATGGTATTACCCCCGTGAATACTCTGGCACTTTTACTGAAAAAAATGAGAGTAGCTTTTGCAAATACAAAAGCCTTTCATATGTGTTCTGCAAAAGTATCAGCATATTTGTCAAAATGAACATAGGGGCTTGAATCATGAAAAAAAAAAAAATAAAAATAAAAAAAAAATTGTACTATATTAGACACCAAAAAAAGTCTCTAATATAGTACCAAAAAAAAAAATATATATTTTTTTTTTTCTATTATTTTTTTTTTCTTTTCTTTTTTTTTTTTTCATTATCAAGCCCCTATGATAATAAATAAATAATCATGGACCGGTTGTTCAAAACTAACGATGTCATTAGATAACGTATCGTTTGAAATTTGATTATTTAATACGGGAACTGTACTAGTATTTAGTTAACAAAAACGTGAGTAGCTTTTGTCTGATATGCAAAAGTACTCGCATTTTTTTCAGCAAAAATAATAAAAGTTTAGATATTTTACTAGAACAGTGAACAGTTTGACCACTAACGAGCTCGTTAAGCTGACGATGCTTTTGACAACTGGGCCCAGAATTTTAACCGTATATTCTAACATAGCGCACCTATATAGGCAATGAAAAATAACTGTGTTTTATTCTACAAAAAAATTACGACAAGGAAGAGCGTGACGAGTGACTTCATTAAAAACTGCCAATTTATGACGTCACTAGTCGATTTCCTTGACGTTAGACGGTGTAACGTCATTTTCTCGCATCGAAAAACGTTAGAAAGGGATATAAGTCGATAATTTTAGCGGGATATCTTCTAACAATGGCGAAAAGTTGTGAGATTTTGAAGGAAATAACAGCATTATTGCCTAGAATCGAAATAGATCAGCTCTAGTTTGTGATTTGTTGAGTAATAAATCACAGTTTGTTGGTCAGTTGTAAGTAGACAAATCACGCGCGCTACGCGCTCGTGATTTGTCTACTTTACAACTGACCTCCAAACTGTGATTTATTACTCAACAAATCAGTTAGAGCTGATCTATTTCTTAATTAACTTACATTGTTGTGAATTCAAAAGACTCAAAGTACTGACAGCACTGAGTTGGGAATAGAAATAAAGTCCTGAATGGAGAATTAGACTGTTTTGTTTAACCTTGAAACTCCTGTGTTTTATGCGAACAGTGAAAATCCTGATCAGACACCACGTTCTGTGACGTTTGATCGACGCTGCGTTCTGCGGCGTCTGATCTGGGTCTACACTGTTTGCCTAACCCAACACATGTGTCTAGATTTTCTAGTATCTACATTTTTCAACACTCTTACCTCATTGCGCCCGGAAACGCGGCGCGGCGCGGCTATATTTTACTTGGATTTCGTGCAAATCAGTGAAAAAGTCATCTGGACAGGTGCAACTTAAAATTACTACACTTCGTAACTTAAATCGACTCAATAAAGCCACTTATGAGTGAGTGTTTGAGTTTTACGTCCCACCAACAGCTCGGTTTAAAGACTCATCCGAAAGTCTGGAGAAGCCCGGGATCGATCCTGCGATCCCTGATTTACAAGGCAAGTAGCGTAACCCTACATCACGGTGGCTTCTAATAAAGCCACTTATAGAATCATCAAAGACAGCATAGTGCCACTGATAAGGATATGTTTTCCTCATGAGAGAGAGTCGAGAGTGGACCCAGGTCAGACTGTGCTGGTTGATCCAAGTCGTCGCTAACTACGTGTGGCTTTCATCACGTTAGCAAGTACATGAACGCGAAAGGAATACCCTTGAAAATCCAACTTTATATACAACGGGGAAAAGTGGGGTTTACAATGGTATATATTACTTATTTCTTGCTGAAAACACATAAAGGGTACTTGATAGAATCGCCTCATCGAGACGGGTTTTCCGAGTTTCCAGAATTTATGTTTCAATACGAAAACCCGCCTATACAAATACATTGTAACCTTTATCGCCGAAAAAATGAATATTTTAAGATGAAAAATTGTGATATTTTTCTTATTTCTGCCTGAAGTATAAATTGTGGGTACTCGTTAGAACCGCCTCGTCGAGGCGGTTCTAACGAGTATCCACAATCTATATTTTAGAGCAGAAATAAGAAAAATAAGGTCTACCCCTGCAGACCCCAGTTTTACTATATAAAAGTGGGGTTCGAGGGGATCAAAACTATATAGGCGTGTTTCGTGATGTGGAGCAGAATATTAACATAAATATCACAAAAAACAAAACAAAAAAACAACAACAAAAAACAACAACAACAACAAAAACACTGTATGTATGCTGTTTATCACAAGGATACTTTACCCTGGTGAAACATTGTATTTATTGTTTCTTGCAACGGAACATCTTCCTACATTCTTCCCTGAATTTTAAATCCATGGATGCATATATAAACGGATTTATCAAGTTGTTTAGAAAGAAAGAATAAAATATAATTTGATACACGTTGTCCTTTGGTAGAGTCTCATATGCTTCTGTAAACATGTCCCACAGCATCAGTGTTAGGTGTGGCAGATAACTTAACACGAACACGATTGTTACAACCACTAGCATCCGGGTGATTCGTATAGTCTTTTCAGTAGACCTGCTGGAAATACGTCTGATTACCTTATGGGCCCACTGGGCTGGGTTGGCGCTCAAACGTGACTTCGCTTTTAACTCACTACAATTGTCCGGAAAGCAATTATCAGTGGTACTAACCCTGTTATTTGAGACGTTTGATACACTAGTTCTGACATCGACTTCCAAGTACTGTTTGTTGCTGTCTATATCATTTTGTTGTAGAAAACCAGACGTAGCATCCGAATCCATATCCATATCGGATACTGTTTTACATATTTTGGAAGTGCCAGTTTCTAACGATTTTCTTTTCACGAGGTTTTCTTTTCCGATTTTTGAAACTTGTCTTGCAACAAAAGTATAACATACACTCATACATACCGTTGATGCTATGGCTAAACATAATAAATATATGTTAAACATGGTCGGCCATATTGTGTCCACAAAAGCATCAGAGATAAAGCACTTAATTCCGGTTATATTTGGTATGCCCGTACTGATTGTGCTTTTTCCATACAGAACCAAAGAGGGCGATGCCGACAGGAAGGCGATCCCTGCATTGACAATAATTAAGGCTTTCTTCGCCATTGGCACTGACATCTGAGGCTTCAATGGTCGACATATTTTCCGAAATCTTTCCAGCGCGATTAGAACGAGAGTCAAACTGGAACAAATACACGTGTAATACAGCACAAATCTTAGCATCCTACAAGAGACGTGTTCTGTATAAGTGTACGCATGAAAAGCCTCCGCAATGGTGAAAGGCACACCTACTGAACACGCAAAAAGATCGGAAGAAGCTAAAACTAGAATGAAACAGCGATGAGTTGACCCGCCGAACCGGAAGTAATAAACGGAGATGACAATGACGTTTCCAGCCACTCCCACAACCATAAGAACACAAAGGTAGATTATTGACGGAATTAACATGGCGGCTTTGGCTTCACTTAGCTCCTCAAGCGTCCAGTTTCTGTTCCCTGCCAGGGACATCTGGGAATACATTGTGTTATTTTCATAAATTGTACGATAGTTTATGTCACTTTTCTTGTAAGATATTTTATAATGTCACTTTTCTTGTAAGACATTTTCAATGTCACTTTTCTTTTTGTAAATAGGCCTGCCGCGGCACACCTGCTCCACATAAAGTATTTTCATATTCAAAATAGGGTACCAATGTTATATTCGTGAACATAAAAGAATATAAAAGTCAAACGCAGTTTCCATCATTCTGCCAACGCGGCGAACATCCTCATAATATCCCAGTTAAAAACGAAATTTCACTACATTCAGGATGTACTTATATCTAGTGATTTTCACTTGAACCTGCCCATGTATATCCTCCAAACCGTTACTATATATATTCACCATAACAAAACTCCACCATTAATCACTGAAAGGTAACAGATTCACATATCTGGGAGGCAACACTTCGAAAATAGTTTCTCTCCAATGTTCTACTCTAAAATGAAGAATTTGTTCCTCAGGAGCATGACAGAATTTGCTCCTCAAGAGCAAATTCTTTTCTTTAAGAGAAGACACTTTTTTAAGTGTAGGAAGGGGAAATAGATTGAACGAAATCAAACATGAAGTTGCCCCTCACCCCCACCCCTCGCAGCTTGAGGAAATACATTGGGCTTTATGGTGCTTCCATGCAGAGCTGAAATCGACCGGGCATGAGAACTGGTAAACCGCTTAGAAGGTCTAAGCCTACCCAGAGAAAGTGATGCGAGTCGGACCACCCCTACATATAACCCATATTGGTTTGTTTAGGTGGTAGGGCTTGAGATGTCATTTCAACTCAATGTCGGGTAAACTGCCCACAAAACTGTAAGCAACGTCTCCAAAATGACCTAAATATTGTTGACGGGGACGTTAAACCTCAATTTACACAAACGATTTCAAACATGAAGTCCGAAAGTTTTCTCCATTGACAAACTCGCGGAATATACGTCAATAGTATCAATTCAACATGAGCCGAGTCATAAGGAAATCTATCTTCGGCGTTTGCGACCAATTACGACACAGAGCATCCTGCTCAGCTTCACATGTTATCTAGTATCTTAAAATTCTAGATATAGAACTTAGAAGTATAACAGCAGGCACATGACGTAACTGTGTCGTCACATCGCCGTCATAATGAATATGCAACGTCACATCTACACGTTGATTTGACATTGCCCTAGCGACTTGTGCCTGCTGGGATTGTCGTACTATCCAAACAGCGAACATAAAGATGCTGATGAGACTGCGTGGATGCACAGGCTGATCTGTACCTTTGTTGCTCGCAAAAGGTAAAAACAGGTTTTCCCACAACGTCATTCATTTCTTGTCCCCCGAGGTATACCCTACCGAAGCTACAAGAAAACTAACGTATGTATCTGGAACACTTGTGTTCTCTGCAAATTTCTGCAACATGTGGAACTTTCTTATCCGTTTCAGATGATAAGGAGAGTTGATACACTTTCAGAGAAGGAAACTCTTGCAATATTTATGTCCCCAATCCCCACCCCCTTAACAGTCATTGACACGGTCTACTGATGAAGAGAAGCGGAAAAAGTTACCTTCCCTTCATTGTCGACTCCTGTATTTGGATGAGACTGGGAGAAAGGACAAACCAAAACAACAGTCACAAAAAGTTGCCCCCTCCACCCTATAAAAAAGGCGTAAACTCTCAGAGGGTATTTGTAGATTGCAGCCCCTTAAAGTGCCAATCAACCATTAGCAGACACCATTTAAAAAATCTTGTTATTCAGACAAAATCAGGCTTAAAATTTCATTTGAATCGTTTGGTCTGTAAAAGAGTCACATGAAATGATAAGCCGGATTTTCACTGAAAAATAACATCAGAAATACAAACAAAATATCGTCTGCCCCAGTGTTTTATTTGGCGTTTTAAGGGTTTATACAATTTGTTTAGTTGTACTTGAGCACTCCTAGGCCTGTTTTCGGAATTGTTTAGAACATAACCCAAGTGTCTAATGTAAAAGAACTATTCTGTGGCCGAAGTAAGTTCGATTAATACGTATTAGCACGCACGTTCCATTGTATACTGAACAAAAAAAGAAACTTTACACTTTTTCGATGAAAAAATGCCCTTCTTAAAACAGACAAATTTCTTCAAAATATATGCATATATAAAGGCCGCCCATCTTTCAAGACAACCTTACGACAAGTTTTCGAAATAGACCAGGCGTTAATGTAAAGCACTTGTAAAACATGCTACTGCTTTTTCTCGTCTGGTAGGTAAACATGTAAATATTCTGAACATGTAAACTCATTATTCGGTAGTCTATTGTGTCACTGTATGGAAAATTAACAAAAATTGTTACAGTGCAATATTCAGAAAATTCCACATCTACGACACAATGAGGGCGACATGGATGTCGGCATGTTAGCCGCAGGTACTACCGTAACTCGCGTTGCGAGGTTGTTTGGATGCTCTAGGGCGACTATCCATAATCTTTGGCGACGTTATAATCAGACTGGTGACACTGTAGACGCACCCAGGTCAGGGCGACCTAAGGCAAACACGCCGAGACAGGACAGAACGATAACGTTAACTCATCTACGCAATCGGCTCCAGCCTGCAACCGTAACTGCTAGACGATTCCACGTATCAGGCCAAACAATTAGGAATTGTCTTCGAAGTAACCGACGTAAGATCTGATCGAGACGTCCGTATAAGGGACCAATATTTCGTAGACATCATCGAGATGCCCGGCTGCAATGGTCTCGACGCCATTTAAAATGGCGTCGCGTGGACTGGAACAATGTTTTATTCAGCGATGAATCGCGATTCAATTTATCTCATGCGGATGGACGAAATCGTGTGAAAGATACACGGATTGTTGTGTAATTCAAGGAGACTATTTCGGTGGAGGATCTGTCATGGTGTGGGGAGGCATCTGCGGTGGTCGAAAGACCCGTCTGTTGGTCCTCGACGGCAACTTAAACGCACAACGCTACATTAATGAAGTGCTCGTTCCTGAAGTCATTCCATTACTGCGTCAAAATGGTCCAAATTTAATCTTCCAACAAGACAATACCAGGCCCCACGTAGCTCGTGTCGTCACTGACTTTCTTTGGACTCTTTACCAATGGTCGGCAATGTCACCCGATCTTTCCCCCATTGAACATTTGTGAGATAAATTTTCACGCGGAATCCACAACGGACACCAACAGATTAACACTGTTGCTCAGCTTAGACAAGCTTTGGTTAGGGAATGGAACAATTTGCCTAATGCTCTCGTGCAGCGCTATGCGAATTTCATGGGACGGCGGATACAAGCATACATTCAAGCGAATGGAGGGTTTACTCGGTGATGCTGTGGGTATTCATTTATCTATCTATACATCCTGCAACACCCTCTCGCGAGGATTATGTGCAGCTGTAAATATATAATAGTATTAACATTTAAAGACCGAGTTGAACGTTAAAATTCACAAAGCGTTGTGTGTAATTATTGATTTTGACCCCTCAGTCATTAATTGTGTCACTTGTCAAACACAACACATTTGGTCTGATTTTCGTTTACACATGTCTTTCGGGAATTAAGTCCTGACTAATTTGATATAAAATTTATTTTCTTTAGATAAATAATGTCAGAGATATGACGTAACAAAGTAAGTGTAAAGTTTCTTTTTTGTTCAGAATATATGAATAGGATTTGGTTTCCTGAAAATGTGGAAGTTTCGACAAGCGAAGAGGGTCTCGAGCAGTCTGTTGATGGAGTCATCCGTATTATGAAAACGAAAAACACTGGTCTCGTTGGACGAATGCACAGGCTAATCTTAATCTTCAGTGGTCGCACGTGAACATTGTACAATTTTTTTATGAAAATATTAACGATAAAATTACAAATCGATGGAATTTCAGCAATAGTATTTGTCTGTAATTTCCAGCCTCTACTAATTACTTTATAGTTACAGGGCATAGTCTGAGACGAGCCATGAGAAAGGGTAAGTTATTGTTTGGTTAGTTTCTTTTGTGCTTCGAATCTGTCTCGCTGTTTGCGCACGAATACCTCTGTCCAATTTGCTGATCTTCAAGTTCCCCCTAAGTTTATGAAGTGGACTTTTCCAACACAAAATTTGGACACGTCCATTCTTGTAAGTATCAATAATGGCAAATTAGAGTAGAACCAGATGAGACAGCTCGTTTCACTGTTTGCATAGTATTTAGATTATTGTATACTTTAAACAATACAATTCATAAGAATGCATATTGAAACAGTACATACAAACGAGATTCAGAAGAAAGTCATTAGACTTTTATTGAATCTGTATCCCATACAAAAGTATATCAGTGCAACTTACTAGTGATCTGAGTCATAATCGGAATATGATGAAAAATGTATTGTGATATAATACTATTTGTAACAGCTTTAAGGTCTAAACTCAATAGCTGAGAACAGCATGACAACACATGTCAATATACATATACATGTATAAGTATATCAGGCTCCACGGGGGAAGGGGCGGAAATAAATTACTATATATAATTTACTCGTACTTTTTATTAAGAAAAAAGAACTGTTCGTCGTCAGTCCAAGAAAAGCATTTATCGTTCATGTTTTCAAAACAAAGTTATCAATTTATTAAAAACGTTTTGACTTCAGTATATAGTCATGATGGTGTTGTTTTGGTCGAGTGAGAGAGAAGGATTACCATTAAGCAGGATATTTAAATTTGGCTTGCAGATTACTGACACGCGGTTGAATAGTTCACGCCTAGGTTCGGTATACTCTTCACATGCTAAAAGATAGCAGTGCGTGTCTTCTACGGATCCAGAAACACGCCGAGGGCAATCTACAATCTTCTTAGAGAACAAGTGCTGACGTAAAGAACTACATTTAAACTCCGTTCAGAAAATCTGAATCATCGATTTTTTTCGTTTCTTCCTTTTAATACTCATTTTAGCCCATACCTCACTATGGGAAAGGTGTAGAACTCACCCTCCGCCGATTTCTCCAACAAGTCGTATGCCTCAGCGACAGCCAGGAAAGGCTGTGATTATTTGGAGAAAATTGCAAAATCTAAATTTTCTTTCACACACTAAGACATTCTGACAGGTTCGACACACCCTTTTAAACCATATATAGAAGTGGTTACTGCTCTTGTAAATTACAAGGGCGTCTATATTTTATTTGCACGATCACTTCATGGAAAATCATTAGCTGTGACACCACATCAGATATCGGTATAATTCATATTGACCACTGTTGACAGCACATCGCGGTAGTGGCTCCCCGTGCCTAGTGAGCTTCTATCTGGCCATTCGAATGTAAGGTATGTCGTAATTGCATATCTATTTATAAAGTGCATCACATGGGTTTGAATATGTATTATTTTACCTGACAATCATCATCAAATGGACTTAGTCTGTGGTCTCATTTCTTTGTTTTGCAATTTTCTCCAAAATATCACAGCCTTTCCTGACTGTCGCAGAGGCATACGACTTGCTGGAGAAGTCGGCGGAGGGTCAGGTCTAAAACTTTCCCATAGTGATGTATGGGCTAAAATGAGTATTAAAAGGCAGAAACAAAAAAATCGATGATTCAGATTTTCTGAACGGAGTTTAGTTCTTAGCCTAGAATGATAGATCTGACCGAGTCTTTTTCCGGTGAAATAGTATCAAGGTGGTATAGTAACATTCGTGTTTAGCCTAGTTTTAAATATATTAGAAAGAAAGATAGAAAGAAAGAAGAAAGAACGAAAGTGAAGTGGTGGCTTTGTAGGTTTACATGGTAGGCTGATATGACCGTGTTTAGGTTTTAGAAGTTATGAGGTAGGCTGGTACTACAGCATGTAGAGTAGGGGACAGGTAGAATATGGTAGAGAAGAGAAAGTGTAGAGGCCAGTTTTGTTTATTTCTGTTTCCTTCTATGCATCTCCTATTCTCCCTACAACCCCTTGAGAGACATCTCAACTTTAATAATAAAAATAGATGCGATAAGCAATGAAACGCATCAGTCAGCTGTGCAAGGCTGAATTCTGTTGCTGCAAAAAGTCACAAAAAGTCACACAAGGATAACAAACTAGTCCAGTTCTATCAAATGACAGGCTTTTGATGCTTTTCTTGAAAATTATTTGTGCCCAATACTGGGGAATTTAGATAGTTGGTCACAGCCATGGCATGGGAAATTTGGACTACATTCCGAGCTCCCTGACAGGGGAATCTAGACAAGAAATTTTTGAAAAAATCTAATTCCCCTGGGTGATCCCACCGCTCCTCCTCTCGGGGAAAACATTAATGGGTGCATTACTAATCACAGATGTACAACATGCATGAGCCTTTTCAAGATTTTTTTTTTTTGGATTTGGTTTTACACTCTTTCATGATTATTTCAGTTATTTTGAGCCTATCGAGAAAACAGAGGTGGGCGAAAACCAGAGTACCAGGAGAAAAAACATCTGACCTTCCGTTGCAGAATACCTTTATAAGATAAAATAAGGAACATCTTCCATTTCGAAGGATGAAAGCCTAGACAGTAATCATATAATTAGGGTAGTGCCTTTAACAGGGGATGACTCTCCCTGCACAGGGGGCCTCCAGTTAACCTCCCGATCCGAAGGACGTAAATATGTTTTCTGGAGGTATGGGTCGAATTCCTTAAGGTTCAGTAACGAGTTCGGGCTGGCCACTATACAAATGAGCCACCGATGTTTGACCCTTTGAAGTTTACATGTACCTGTACTCCGTTTGTCTGTGAGTGTAGAGCGGAAAACATGGTCCTGAATAAGGAGTGAGACTGTTCACGTACGTCACAAACAGTGTAGACCCTGATCAGTTCTGCGGCGTCTGATCAGGGTCTACACTGTTTGCCAAACCCAACGCACGATTCCAGTCCAGATTCTATAGATAACTGTCTTGCGCAGCACTCTGACTCACAGCGATAAGAATAGCGACAATCTGTGTCATATATACAATCTATCACGTGAACAAGTCCGTGTAATAAACACCCTGTAAATCCCACTTTTTGTAGAGAAAACTGGGATATATCGTATAGCGTTAAACTATTTGGAGACGATCAAAGTATGTCAGTTATTTAATTGGCATTCAGTAAAACATTAATATCAATTTGTGATTATGTCTCCATACCTCCGCCCCGATAGGACTGGAATACATATGTCTGTCTGTCTGTGCGCCACGTTTTCGTCCGACGAAAAAAGGTCGAACCCTTTAATTTCTACATTGATTATAAGCTAGCAGTGTAGACCCTGATCAAACGCCGAGTTTAGCGAACTTCGACTGACTGATTCGTCTCACCAAAGGCGTATAAAGATTTGTTTATTAACACTAAAGTCGATTTTCTGTCCTTTTTGCCATGTTTTTTTTTTTTTTTTTTTTTTGGCGATAACTTCTTTATTTTAGATTTTTGATCGATACATCCAGCAGGATCTGTAATGTCTGAACTAAAGGTTTGCTGACTAACACAACGTATTTCATGCTTTTTGACTGTCTACACCATCACGTAAACAAGTCCGTGAAATGAAGACCCCCTACATCCCAGTTTATTTAAAGAAAACTGGGGTTTAAGGGGGTATAGATTATTTTTCTTATTTCTACTCCAAGACAAAGGTTGTGGGTACTCGTTAGAACCGCCTCAGTGAGGCGGTTCTAACGAGCACCCTCAACCTATGTTTGCAGTATTTATAAGAAAAATATCACAGATTTTCATCAGAAAATGGCCATTTTGGAGATGTGAAAAATGCACCATGTCGCACGGGTGTGTTATCGTAATGCGCTAATGCTTTGTACAACGTCCCTTCCTTGGACGCTCTGTTGACTGCACGAGATTTATCCATATGTAGAAAATACCTACCCCTAAAACATCTTCTTTTTTTCCCAAAACCCCACAAACAAAGTAAGATTTAAAAGTCTACCCAGCCCGACCCCCACCCTCCCCTTAAAAAAAATCGCCCCAGCTTATGTAACAGGCACATATCTGAGTACCCCGTCCCACCTCTTGGGTGCTCGCACGGTATGCGAGAGGCACTGGGCCGTTTCGAGTCCCGGTCGAGCCATGTTCTTTTTCCTCCCCCTAGCACGTGTAGATGATAGGAGTGGGAGTGGTGTGAGATAAAAGTTTGATCTGGGCACTGCTGAGAAATGCTGCATGCAGGATGTATAACAAGGTTAGATAGGGCCTAACGACGGCGGTGTAACACACTCATATATATATATATATATATTTTTTTTTTGGTTGGGGTTTTACGGCCCTTTCAAGATTATTTCACTCATATCGAGCCGATCATTAATCAGAGGTGGGCGAAAACCGGAGTACCCGGAGAAAAACCACCTGACCTTCCGTTGCAGAACTTGGCGTCTCATACACACACACTCATATACACAAACTAGAAAAGACTCCTTGAAATATGCGTAGCCCGGGGGGGATGATGGGGGTGGGGTACTCTGAACTTTGCCTGCTACATAGGCTAGGACTATTTTTGTGGGGTTCAAAATTTTAAATTTTAGTTGTTGTTTGTTTTTGGTGGTTGGGGTCGGGAGAGGGGGTGGGGTGGGGGTGGGGGGAGGAGGAAACGCTGGTATTTTTATGGGTCTGACCATTTAGCAGATATTTTGGGGGGGTCACTTCTAAACCTTAATATCGTTTTTGGGGGACTATCAAATAGGCCTATCTTTGGTATTTTGGCTTAATGCGTATTGTTGACACATTACCCAGAGTATATTGTCCCCCGCCCATCGGGGCTTGAAGAAATATATGGGCTCGTGATGTTTCCACGCAGAGCTGAATCCGACCCGCACACGAGTACTGGTAAACCACTTTCGGGGTCTAAGCCTTCCCAGGCAAAGCGGTGCGTATGAGTCGGACCGCCCATGCTTATAAACCCTATTGGTTTCATTGGGCGACAGGGCTTGAGATGTCATTTCGTCTCAATGTCGGGTAAAAGTCCCACAAAATTGGAAGCAAGGTCTCCGAAATGACCTTTACAGTGTTGAGCGGGACGTTAAATCTAGAATCAAACAAACAAACAAATATCCGTGGAATTCGTTTCCGCTGACCGTTCCAAGGCGGTTCTTCTGTCGCGGTTTATTTTTGTTATGGTATGTCTTTGGGTGTTTGTGTCGCTTATATTTATTTTGGATGGCCTATTGGCCATTTTGTGGGAAAGTAACTGTCCTTTTGGCTTTCCGCTATTGATGTATCCATTATAGGGTCTGTCGTTTCATGTTTGTGTTTCTTTCCCTTTGGTGTCTCTGATGGGAGCTGTGGGTATCGATCCCGATTCCTGATCATTGCCTCCACTTATGTTTTTAAATCACTCATAACAGAAGCTGTTTTAATTATGTTTTTATTTTGCTTGATGTTCAACAATCCAGTTGTATTGTTCTCAGTAATATTATAACCAGTGCTTCAGCTGAAGTGCACGACCCGCCGGATGCTTTTAGCTTTATGAGTGTTACCATATATGGGTATGGCGGCCATTTTGGTCACGTGACCTGGACCTAAAATGGTTCCCCCTATAAATGCGCCTTATCGTAAGGAGCAAAAATATGTCTTATACTTTAGTACTGTATTCTGAATCGTTTGAAGGATAAAATGCATTCGCACTTTTCCAATACAAAAGCATATGTGTCAAAGTTTGACCTAGGCACAAAGAAGGTCAAGGTCAATCCAGGGTCACCATTTTAGCAATTTATAATGGGCCTACGTCCCAGATACTATTTATCAAGTTTCGTGGAAATCTGCCGGGTGGTTCTGGAGAAGACTATTTTTGAAGGGTGTTTATCATATATGGCTTAGCGGCCATTTTGGTCATGTGACCTGGACCCCATGCGCAAATTTTGGTTTCCCCCATCCCATAGAGGCTCCATATGAAATTTGACTTCAATCGGCCCAACGGTTTCCGAGGAGAAGCAGTTCGAAAATTTTCCCATTTTTCTCCTCGGCGCGGCTATACTAAATGGAATGTAATATTTTGCAAGTCCATTGGTTAGATCTCATTGATATCTATCAGTATGCCAAAAATTGTTTAAATATTCCAACAAAAGCATATGTGTCAAAGTTTGACCTAGGCACAAAGAAGATCAAGGTCAACCCAGGGTCACCATTTTAGCAATTTATGATGGGCCTACGTCCCAGATGCTATTTATCAAGTTTCGTGGAAATCTGTCCAGTGGTTCCGGAGAAGACTATTTTTGAAGGGTTTTTACCATATATGGCTTGGCGGCCATTTTGGTCATGTGACATGGACTCCATAGCAAATTTTGGTTTCCCCCATCCCATAGAGGCTCCATATGAAATTTGACTTCAATCGGCCCAACGGTTTCCGAGGAGAAGCAGT
The DNA here is from genome assembly GCA_963580285.1 of Lucinisca nassula. Lineage (NCBI taxonomy): Eukaryota > Metazoa > Mollusca > Bivalvia > Lucinida > Lucinidae > Lucinisca > Lucinisca nassula. The sequence goes on from OY757017.1 coordinate 97,127,001, forward strand.
TCGAAAATTTTCACATTTTTCGCCTCGGTGAGGCTAAACTAAATGGAATGTAATATTTCGCAAGTTTATTGCTTAGATCTCATTGATATCTATCAGTATGCCAAAAATTGTTTGAATATTCCAAGCGGTTAAGTCACTATCACCAATTTTCACAAACGGGTTACGAACGGACAGACAGACAGACCATATATGGCTTGGCGGCGATTTTTGTCATGTGACCTGGACCCCATGAGCAAATTTTGGTTTCCCCCATCCCATGGAGGCTCCATATGAAATTTGACTTAAATCGGCCCAACGGTTTCCGAGGAGAAGCAGTTCGAAAATTTTCACATTTTTCGCCTCGGCGAGGCTATACTAAATGGAATGTAATATTTCGCAAGTTCATTGGTAAGATCTCATTGATATCTATCAGTATGCCAAAAATTGTTTAAATATTTCAAGCGGTTAAGTCACTATCACCAATTTTCACAAACGGGTTACGAACGGACAGACAGACAGACCATATATGGCTTGGCGGCCATTTTGGTCATGTGACCTGGACCCCATGAGCAAATTTTGGTTTCCCCCATCCCATAGAGGCTCCATATGAAATTTGACTTCAATCGGCCCAACGGTTTCCGAGGAGAAGCAGTTCGAAAATTTTCACATTTTTCGCCTCGGTGAGGCTAAACTAAATGGAATGTAATATTTCGCAAGTTCATTGCTCAGATCTCATTGATATCTATCAGTATGCCAAAAATTGTTTAAATATTCCAAGCGGTTAAGTCACTATCACCAATTTTCAAAAACGGGTTACGAACGGACAGACAGACAGACCATATATGGCTTGGCGGCCATTTTGGTCATGTGACCTGGACCCCATGAGCAAATTTTGGTTTGCCCCATCCCATGGAGGCTCCATATGAAATTTGACTTAAATCGGCCCAACGGTTTCCGAGGAGAAGCAGTTCAAAAATTTTCACATTTTTCGCCCCGGCGAGGCTATACTAAATGGAATGTAATATTTCGCAAGTTCATTGGTAAGATCTCATTGATATCTATCAGTATGCCAAAAATTGTTTAAATATTTCAAGCGGTTATGTCACTATCACCAATTTTCACAAACGGGTTACGAACGGACAGACAGACAGACCATATATGGCTTGGCGGCCATTTTGGTCATGTGACCTGGACCCCATGAGCAAATTTTGGTTTCCCCCATCCCATAGAGGCTCCATATGAAATTTGACTTCAATCGGCCCAACGGTTTCCGAGGAGAAGCAGTTCGAAAATTTTCACATTTTTCGCCTCGGTGAGGCTAAACTAAATGGAATGTAATATTTCGCAAGTTCATTGCTCAGATCTCATTGATATCTATCAGTATGCCAAAAATTGTTTAAATATTCCAAGCGGTTAAGTCACTATCACCAATTTTCACAAACGGGTTACGAACGGACAGACAGACAGACCATATATGGCTTGGCGGCCATTTTGGTCATGTGACCTGGACCCCATGAGCAAATTTTGGTTTCCCCCATCCCATGGAGGCTCCATATGAAATTTGACTTCAATCGGCCCAACGGTTTCCGAGGAGAAGCAGTTCAAAAATTTTCACATTTTTCGCCTCGGCGAGGCTATACTAAATGGAATGTAATATTTCGCAAGTTTATTGGTAAGATCTCATTGATATCTATCAGTATGCCAAAAATTGTTTAAATATTACAAGCGGTTAAGTCACTATCACCAATTTTCACAAACGGGTTACGGACGGACGGACAGACTGACAGAATGACACAGTGATTTTAGGGCACTCTTAGAAATCAACCGACTTCAGTCGGTCGGTTTTTCTGCGGGTCGTGCAATTACAGAACTATACTGTTAGAAACTGTTTAAAGCGCTCAGTTTGTTACCATTTTGAAGGTCGGCCCCGCCCATCGGGGCTTGAAGAAATATATGGGCTGAATGATGCTTCCACGCAGAGCTGAAACCGACCCGCACACGAGTACTTGTAAACCGCTTAGAGGATCTACGCCTGCCCAGGCACAGCGGAGCGAGTCAATGCTTATAAACCCTATTGGTTTCATTGGCCAACAGGGCTTGAGATGTCATTTCATCTCAATGTCGGGTAAAAGTCCCACAAAATTGGAAGCAACGTCTCCAAAATGACCTTTACAGTGTTGACGGGGACGTTAAACCTCAAATCAAACAAACAAGTTTTACAGAAGGCAAGTCAGTATAATTTTGGAATATTTTTGGGGGTATGCGAAAATTTGCAGTTATTTTGGGGGTTTGATGATATACAGGATATTTTTGGGGGTTCACTGTCAATGATATTTGTATTTTTAGTCGAGCACTAGATGGGTATCAGCCTATGTAGCAGTCAAAATTTAGTGTACCTCACCCGCCCCTGGGACGCCTACTCAGACAGTCTGAATGTGCCTTTGTAAAAGCAAAAACTTGTTATATCTTGCCAAGGGAACTAATGCAAATAAGCATACTGTCTTTATTACATTTTTATATTTAGATCCCTATTCTTTTTTGATTTTTGATATAAGGGTGCCTTAATTTCACTTTAAATGTAATTTTTTTATTTTCTTATCATCTTTGTTTTTGTGTTAGCTCAGATTTTTTCATAAGTGAAACAACGGATTTCATGGTTAAATGGAAAATTTCATTGGTATGCAAATTAATATCCTTTGTTTTTCAAATGACACTACTCATATAAGTATTTATTTTCACACAGTAGTGGTTGATATTTGGTATGTTTTGGGTGCGTGGAATGCCGACGGGCATGAGCGCTATAGGACAAACCCGACCGGTTTGCACCTAAGTCACCCGCACTTGAATCTCTGTGCGGGTGCAGCAACTTTTGGGGCTCATGGTATGAGCCTAATAAATCTAATAAAATTAGAAAGGATTACTCTGGGGCATCAGGTTGCTCGTTCATCTCAAATGTAGGGAAAAGTCTCGGAAAGTCGGTGACAACGTCTCAAAAATGACCCAAATAGTATTGAAGGTGACGTAGACCCTCAACTCAAACAACAACAACAAAATCCATCTGATATGAATTTTTCAGTCGAATTTAGAGCACGGTGGCGGTTTTTCAGAAAGTGGCTAAATACTCTCAGTATAATATGTAGTAATTTTAAGTGTTCATGCATTATTGAATTTATTAAACGAGTTGAGGAAAAGGGATAAAATGCGAGGCTTTGCCGAGCATTTTATCCCTTTTCCTCAATTGCAACGAGTTTAATAAATTCAATAATACATGAGCACGAATGCAAGATTCTATCTATGATATGACATTTAAAACGCATTTTATTCACGATTGTTTTATAAAAATTTCAGTATTCCGTCATTAGTAAACGCGACGTCGCTAAGGACGTCATACATGTAACGTTACGGGACGTATCTAGCTAATTTGCATATTTAATCCACTAGTGGATTATCGAAAATATTACATGGCGCTATTACACTCTCAGATGCGACGTCATATGATAAAAGATAATTGAAGATAGAAAATTGCAGGTGTCATGCCCGTACCACAGGCGTAAAGGCGTTTGACGTCAAATAATGATGACGTCAAAAATGTAATAAAAACCATACAGAAAAGTGTTGACCATGTTCTGTTAGTAATCCTATAATCTGACCAACTACGACAAAAACGGTGTCAAAGAAATGATTAATCACATATTCTTAAGGAAGGTTTGTACGGTTTGCATAGGAAAACGGCAGCCGGAAGTACGAATCCTGCAGCTATGGAGATCACAGCAAACGCTTAGTGAAAATTGCCTTTATTATTATATGTAACCATTACTTACGGTAATTTAATTATTTCAAATTTGTCTGTAAATTGCAGGAATGTCACACATTTCATCAAACTTTTGAGATTTATGATGGTAAGAAAACTATAGTATACATTTTCTTTTCATTATAACAAAACGCAGAGCTCGACTGAAGATTAGATAACAGATTGCACGACCCGCATAAAAAGTGACCGACTGAAGTCGGTTGATTTTCTAAGAGTGCCCTAAAATCACCGTGTCATTCTGTCAGTCTGTCTGTCCGTCCGTAACCCGTTTGTGAAAATTGGTGATAGTGACTTAACCGATTGGAATATTTAAGTAATTTTTGGCATACTGATAGATATCAATGAGATCTAACCAATGAACTTGCCAAACATTACATTTCATTTAGTATAGCTTCGCCGAGACGAAAAATGTGAAAATTTTCGCACTGCTTCTCCTCGGAAACCGTTGGGTCGATTGAAGTCAAATTTTATATGGAGCCTCTATGGGATGGGTAAAACCAAAATTTGCTCATGGAGTCCAGGTCACATGACCAAAAAGGCCGCCAAGCCATATATGGTAAAAACCCTTCAAAAATAGTCTTCTCCAGAGCCACTCGGCAGATTTCCACGAAACTTGATAAATAGCATCTGGGACGTAGGCCCATCATAAAGTGCTAAAATGGTGGCCCTGGGTTGACCTTGACATTCTTTGTGCGTAGGTCAAACTTTGACACATATGCTTTTGTCAATGATTGGAAAAGTAAGAATGCATTTTATCCTCCAAACGATTCAGAATACAGTACTAAAGTATAAGATATATCTTTGCTCCTTACGATAAGGCGCATTTATTGGGGGAACCGTTTTAGGTCCAGGTTACATGACCAAAATGGCCGCCATACCCATATATGGTAACACTCATACAGCTAAAAGCATCTGGCGGGTCGTGCACTTCAGCTGAAGCACTGGTTCAGGAACAAAATCGTAGATACATGGAACGTGTTGCCTGAATCAGCATTAAAGGCACCCTCTCTGAACTTATTCAAAAGCTTGAAAACAAACACTCATGCATTGCCATGTACATTACCGCCGACCTAATAAAACCGGACTGAGACAGCATTAGTATCGAAGTAGCTGATGAAGGGTACAAAAAATTACAGTAAGTCAAGTTAAAACGGTAATACAGCACAAACACAAAAATTAAATTACAATGAGTGCCCACCAGAACTCATTTTTCTCTTAGTGATACGGGTATTGTCAAGCTGAAATTTCAAATTCGCACCCCACCCCCATCAGTACTCTCAGTGCCTTGATTATAAGATATCTTGTTCATTTGTTCTTAGGAGTACTTTTTGGTTCTCTTTCATTTGCCGTAGTCTGTGCTCTTAAGAAAATGTTTTTTTTTTTTTTTTTTTCGGGCAAAACCTGCAAAACTGGGATTGATTTTTCTTTTCTGTCAAAGTTTTCTTTTTTTAAATAACAACACTTAAAACAAGATTTATTCAGTGGTTCTTAGGGGTACTATCTGGTTCTCTTTTAATTGCTGCAGTCTGTTGAGCTTTTTTACAGAAGAAAAATTCCATTTTTGATAACTTGCCCATATCCAACGTAGACCCCCAAAGGTGAGCTATGTTGTCTGCTGACAACTCTTGTGTTCAAGTGTGTTGTGATGATCCTATATGGATTACCAATGTAATATATGACAAGCAATGATTTATCTTTTAGATGTTTTATACTATATGAGTACAGTAGTACTTCGATGGCTCGAACACCGATGGCTCGTTTACCATGGATGCGTCGAACCCATTCTTGAGCCTCTAGCGAAATCCTCTACATAAGAAATAGTGGGGGATGATTAAGGAGATTCTAGTCTTTTATCTTGCAAATGTATGCTGTGTGTACTCATTAGAATCGCCTCATCGAGGCGATTCTAATGAGTACACGCAGCATACATTTTTTATAGATTACCGAAAAGATGTCCCAAAATTAGCCCCGTTATAATATGCCTTCTGGCATTAACGCTCAGTGGCTCGAACTACCTCTGTCTCGAACAGATTTTCGAGGTCCCAAAGGTGTACGAGCCAGTGAAGTTCGACTTTATATGGAAACAATCGGGGCAGGGATATTTTGATCCCAGGGTAACTATCTAATCAAGATATCAAGATTATCAAAAAAAAAAAAAAAAAATGATGGCTGCAATGAGACAGCGAGTATCGCGTTTATGTTCCCTGATTCGACACTTTCTAGCATGAAAATATTTTTTTAGTTACGTAGTTCTTTAAAATCATTAGCAAGCATTACTCATATATCAGCATTTTGGTTGTAATTAACTGTAATATACATGCGCAATAAAAATATCAAAGTAGTAACAGAAATGAGGAATGTTGATTTACGAGGCATAATTAATTACAGAGGTTACAGTGTCAGTTTTAGATCTAGCAATTCTCTAGATATTTTGTTGACAATGGCCCACAGGGTTAAAATGGCAAAGTCGAAAAAAGAGTCTTAGCAAAATTCGACGAAAAAAAAAAAAAAAATACGTGTCTGCTCATTTTTATGCAAATGCTATGAGTTTCAAAATAAACTTCCAACATTCCATGCGTTCGCATCTGTTTCAAATTCTAAACGGACATGTTCTATGTTACTTTTCTCGTGGGGAAAGAAAAAGGAGAATTACTTCACTCCACATAAAAAGGTCAAACCCTTTAATTTCTACATTATAAAATAACAGTGAAGATCCTGATCAAACGTCGAGTTTAGCGAACTTCGACTGATTCGTCTCACCAAAGGCGGAATAAAATTCTTTTATTATCACTGAAGTCGATTTTCTATTTTTTTTTTTTTTTTGCCACGTTTATCCGCGATAACTTGATAACTTCTTTATTTTAGATTTTTGATCGATACAGCGGGAAAAGCTCTGCCAACTTCTTAAAAAGATTGCATGCCCCTAATTTATCTGAGCGGTGCTGTAATCAGATGGTAACCAGTGCTTCAGCTGAAGTGCACGACCCGCCGGATGCTTTACGCTTTATGAGTGTTACCATATATGGGTATGGCGGCCATTTTGGTCATGTGACCTGGATCTAAAACGGTTCCCCAATAAATGCGCCTTATCGTAAGGAGCAAAAATATATCTTATACTTTTGTACTGTATTCTGAATCGTTAGCAGGATAAAATGCATTCTCACTTTTCCAATACAAAAGCATATGTGTCAAAGTTTGACCTAGGCACAAAGAAAGTCAAGGTCAACCCAGGGTCACCATTTTAGCAATTTATGATGGGCCTACGTCCCAGATGCTATTTATCAAGTTTCGTGGAAATCTGCCCTGTGGTTCTAAAGAAGACTTTTTTGAAGGGTTTTTACCATATATGGCTTGGCGGCCATTTTGGTCATGTGACCTGGACCGCATGAGCAAATTTTGGTTTCCCCCATCCCATAGAGGCTCCATATGAAATTTGACTTCAATCGACCCAACGTTCCGAGGAGAAGCAGTTCGAAAATTTTCACATTTTTCGCCTCGGCGAGGCTATACTAAATGGAATGTAATATTTCGCAAGTTCATTGGTTAGATCTCATTGATATCTATCAGTATGCCAAACATTGTTTAAATATTCCAACAAAAGCATATGTGTCAAAGTTTGACCTAGGCACAAAGAAGGTCAAGGTCAACCCAGGGTCACCATTTTAGCAATTTATGATGTGCCTACGTCCCAGATGCTATTTATCAAGTTTCGTGGAAATCTGCCCAGTGGTTTTGGAGAAGACTATTTTTGAAGGGTTTTTACCATATATGACTTGGCGGCCATTTTGGTCATGTGACATGGACCACACGAGCAATTTTGGTTTCCCCCATCCCATAAAGGCTCCAATTGAAATTTGACTTTAATCGGCCCAACGGTTTCCGAGGAGAAGCATTTCGAAATTTTTCACATTTTTCGCCTCGGCGAGGCTATACTAAATGGAAAGTAATATTTCGCAAGTTCATTGGTTAGATCTCATTGATATCTATCAGTATGCCAAAAATTGTTTAAATATTCCAAACGGTTAAGTCACTATCACCAATTTTCACAAACGGGTTACGGACGGTCAGACAGGCAGACCATACATGGCTTGGCGGCCATTTTGATCATGTGATCTGGACCCCATGAGCAAATTTTGGTTTCCCCCATCCCATAGAGGCTCCATTTGAAATTTGACTTCAATCGGCCCAACGGTTTCCGAGGAGAAGCAGTTCGAAAATTTTCACATTTTTCGCCTCGGCGAGGCTATACTAAATGGAATGTAATATTTCGCAAGTTCATTGGTTAGATCTCATTGATATCTATCAGTATGCCAAAAATTGTTTAAATATTCCAAGCGGTTTAGTCACTATCACCAATTTTCACAAACGGGTTACGGACGGACAGACAGACTGACAGAATGACAGACTCACAGAATGACACGGTGATTTTAGGGCACTCTTAGAAATCAACCGACTTCAGTCGGTCGCTTTTTCTGCGGATCGTGCAATTTCTACAATTTCAAGTTTATGCGAAATTTTCTGTTCCTTGATGGTGCGGTGTTTTGATTTGTCGCCTGTTTCAGTGATTGACTAAAGGATAATTATGTGGGACATTCAAATTCAAATACCATGCATCTATACAATGTGTACATTCAAGAGTCAAACAAAAAGTCGCATTGAATGGGATAGTATTTTTAATATTATTTTAACAATAATCACAGTTGACCATCGTACAGTATCTGAAATCGGAAGCTGCTGATACTGTACGCTCAAAAATCGTTAGCTGCTTTACACGATATTTATAAAAAACGTTACAAATCAATAAAATTCGGTATTAACACCCGGAAAGGACACATGCTTGGGAAGGTAAGAGTCATCCCTTTTCAGATTTGCTTCGATTTGGAATCATAAGGTACCCTGTTCTGCACAGTAAAATGATTCTGGTGCTGCATCAGTGATTTTTTTTCATTATCGCTCGCAGCGACCATTATTTTTTCACATTTTATCTGTCTTATGGCCAGTTTACACTTATTCTAAATAAGCGTAGACATAAAACAATCATTAACCATCACATCTCAGTACCCATTTGCTAGTTCTGCCTGCCTCCCTTCAAAAAACTTACTGCTTTATTCAGGGCCTATCATACTAGCCCCTGTACGATTAGCTGCATGTGTACGCAATCATTAGCTGCAAAAGTCGAAAATAAGACTGTACGCTTAGCTGCAGCATATAAAAAGTTAACGTTAAATGACCTTAACAGTGTTGACGGGGACGTTAAACCTCAAATCAAACAAAACAAAAAGTTAACGTGTGAAGGGTATTGACATCATGCTATATACACGTTGTGGTCCATCGCTATGCAAGAGAAATTTGGACCATTACAAAGAAAATTTGTACAGACAGATGTTCTGATAGATTCAACGTTTCGCGATGATTGACATACATGTAGTTCTAAAATCACTTGTCTGTTGTAACAGCTGTCTAGGCAACATGAAAACACGCCTTTATAATTCTGACCCCTTTGGACCCCACTTTTATACAGTAAAACCGGGCTTTACAGGGGTAAACGTTATTTTTATTATTTCTGCACAAAAATATACGGTCCTACTAAACACTACTGGGACTGACAAGGACAGACAAGGACTGACAATGTCGGACAAGGACACTTAAAATGTTAGAATATAATATAAAAATGCATGTTTTACATTACGAAAGCATGCCTATACAAATACATTGCCACCTTTATCGCCGAAAAAAACACTAAAATTTTAAGATGAAAAATTGTGATCTTTTTTTTGCTTATTTCTGCTCAAAATATAGATCGCCGAGGCGGTTCTAACGAGTACCCACAATCTATATTTTAGAGCAGAAATAAGAAAAATAAGGTATACCCCCAGAAACCCCAGTTTTACTATATAAAAGTAGGCTTCAAGGGGATCAAAATTATATAGGCGTGTTTTCGAGATGGTATTTTTAACGCAACTATCTCAAAGATATTTTCACTGGGCGAAATATAAACAACATACGCCGATACCGCAAGTGCTGTACAATGACTGCAAGGATACAAGGATACGACGAGCTGGCTGTGATGTTTTGAACAGTAGTTTATTATTAATATTACAAACACCATTTATTTTCTTGATCTGCATTTGAGTACGCATGGGTGTTATTACATTGGCTAGTTGGCCACCGCCCTTCGGGGCTTGAAGAAATAGATATGGCTACATTATTCTTCCACGCAAAACTGAGACCATTGGTAAACTGCTAAGAGGGTTCTAAGCCTGCCCAGGAAGGTGATGTGTGTCGGACCATCCATGCATATAAACCCTTTTGAGTTCATTGGTCAAAAGGGCTTGAGATGTCAGCTCAATGTCGCGTACATTACCAAAACACGCCTATTGAAATATATTGGAAAATATACCACAACAAATGAAAATTTCAGACAAAAAATGAAAGTTTCCATATTTCTGCTACAAATATACATTGTAGTAACTCGTTAGAACGGCCTCGGCGAGGCGTTTCTAATGGGTATCCACAATCTATGTGTTTGAGCAAACATACATACTCGTATACTAAGGCGGTTCTAACGAGTTCTTTGAGCAAACGTATATTATGAGTGCTCTTTAGAACTACCTCAAAGGAGTCGTCCACTATGCAGTCTTAAAAATGAAACCATAGCTATAATAATAATAAATGTAATAAAACTGAGTTCAAGGAGGTTCCATTGACTCGAAGATCGGCCCCTTTCATGGATAATTTTGTTGTGTCATCGGAAGGAGTGATCAAGTAACTTAAAGGCTTGAACACATCTAAAGGTCTTAGGACCTGATGAACTTGAAGGAATAACTAGCAAATAAGGTAGATCTAGTTTTGGCACATGTGTTCCAACAAACTCTTGATATTGGTGAAATCCTTAAAGAATGTCTCCTAGCGAACATATGTTCAGTCTTTCAAAAAAGTGAAAGGGCTCTTACTAATAATGATTGGCCCACTTGGATGAACATAAACTTTTGTCAGACAAACAATACGCACTTAGGAAAAGGCATAGCCGTGAAACTCAGTTGAGCTCGATTTGAGTTGAGCTATGATTTGGTGAGAATACTTGGAAGACGGAACTTCCAGAAGGCTTTTGATTCGATACCCCCCACCCCCCCCCCCCCCCACACACACACCACCACCACCACCCTCGTCGAGAACTACTGATTTGCAAATATTTTGTTACAGCATTGGGGGGTGGGGGAGAGGCTCTCAATCGGATGGGTTACTGTCTTTGCTACAAAAACAGCGAGTTGTTGTTAATGTGAGCTACATTTTGGTCTGGGGTCCCACAAAGGACTGTTTTTGGTCCAGTGTTATTCTCCCTGTACAATAATATTTCCACTGAGACAGACTCAGAAGTATAACTGTATTTGCTACCGGGAAATTCAGAATAATATAGATAATACTAGGTTGTTGGGCACGAAAATGGGGATGGGGTTTAAGTCCGTTATCTGCAATATTATGCAGATAACTAACTAGGAAGAGAAATTAAAATTGAGAATTCTTACACCTTAGAGGGAACATTCCTCGAGAGTGTGTAACTGTATCTGGGATCTAATACATATAGAGTGGTTCTTAATGAAGAAAGTTCAGAATTGTGACAATGATTACTGCGTTGAAAGTGAAAGTATAATTGGAATATACTGAACCGAAAAAGAAACGCAACTCCAAATATAAATGTGAGTATTTGCAGAAATAATCATGTTTGCAGAAAATCGATTTAATGACACAATAATATAATCATTCCTAAATGTAACTACCATAGAGAGTTCAATTTCCAGTGAGAATGTTTGGAATACAAATCCGTTTTGTCATAGAGGTAGTCATTTCACAAGTTCAAAACACCGTTTGCATTCAGTTCTGCACGCACACGTCTGGTCATGGACAGGATTAAACGACTGATCTCTGCCTGGGGAATAGCATTCCACTCCTGCATGAGCGCGAGACGCAAGACTTGACGCGTTATTGGCGGCTGGTGGCGGTTACGTACGCGCCTATCCAAGAGGTCCCACAAATGTTCTATAGGAGAGAGATCTGGACTATACGGAGGCCAGTGCATCACGTCAACGTTGTTTTGCTGTTGAAACGTAACGTTGTGCTGTCGTACATATGTAACAACTATCGGTCGTAAAACGACGTCAACGTAACGCTGAGCCGTCAAAGAGCCATCAATGAATACCAGGGGCGTTCTATGATCATAAGATATGCCAGCCCACATAATCAACCCACCGCCTCCAAATCGATCACGTTCAACCAAACAATTGTCACGATGACGCTCTCCATCACGCCTATACACACGTTGACGGCCGTCAACTCTGTACAACAAGTACCTGGACTCGTCAGAAAAAATTACTTTACGCCACTGACGAAGGGGAAACAGGTTTGGCCTATATATGCTGTGCGAGTCACGCCATTCTAACCTGTCGTCGTCGTCGTCCTATGCTGTGTGAGTCACGCCATTCTAACCTACCGTCGTCATAGTTTTAATGACATACCAACGTACGGACGACGAGGACGTAAACCAAACTCTCTAAGGCGATTCCTGACGGTATCTGCACTTATTCGATTGTTGTGCGTTCCTGGTGTCACCTATGACGTCTCGACGGCTGTACGAACCGATTACGAAGGTGGGTTAGACCGATGTATCGGTCCTGTCGACGTGTCGTGACGCGTAGACGTCCACTTCTGGGCCTGTCATTTGTCATTCCCGTTTGATGTAGACGCCGGTACAAGCGAGTGATCGTCGATTTACTCACTTGGAAGTTCCTGGCGATGACAGACTGAGACGTCCCCAGTAGAAGCATTTGGACCGCTACGCTACGTGTTACGCTGATCTTGCGTCAAACGTACCATATTCCGAAGAGAAATTGTACCTGACTTTTGAAACCTAAACTCCAGGTAACACAATATGCCAATATGATGAGGTTACTGTATACATTAATGTACTGCATGAGGAAATGTTGAAAACAAAGAATTGCCAAGCGGAACGTTAAACTGTACAGATATCGCCCAAATGTTTTCTGAAAGTTTAAAATGTATGAAAGTAAATCGCAAAATGATTTTTCAGTCAACCTGATGGTTGCATGAAAATCTTTTGGTTTAAAAAGTTGCGTTTCTTTTTCGGTTCAGTATACTATGAATCTCTCCCGTAAACGATAACAATCAGTTTGCTCGTCTGTTCAGACGTTTGGTTGTGCGGTAGAGAGAGAGAGAGGGAGAGAGAGAGAGAGAGAGAGAGAGAGAGAGAGAGAGAGAGAGAGAGAGAGAGAGAGAGAGAGAGAGAGAGAGAGAGAGAGAGAGAGTCAATTACATTTTTACATCCCACCGATAGCTAAGGTCATACGGAGACGGGTCGGGAGAGAGATTCAACCAAAGGCCTGGTAGAAAAAAAATGGATGAGCGTTATTGCAGTGTCAAAATCAAAATCAGAGCAAAAGAGTGAGAGAGAGATAACAAAAATCATCATTTGAAGTTTACAGATGTCACCCTACAAATCGCGCGCTCTCTCTCTCTTTCCCCCCTCTCTCTCTCTCTCTCTCTCTCTCTCTCTCTCTCTCTCTCTCTCTCTCTCTCTCTCTCTCTCTGTCTCTCTCTCTCTCTCTCTCTCTGATGTCACCCGTACAAATATATATATATATATCTCTCTCTCTCTCTCTCTCTGAGAGAGCGAGAGAGAGAGTCAATTACATTTTACATCCCACCGACAGCTGAGGTCATACGGAGACGGGGCCTCGGTTTAAAGACTCATCCGAAATTTTGGAGAAGCCCAGACAGAGAGAGAGAGAGAGAGTCAATTACATTTTTACATCACACCGTCAGCTAATGCCATACGGAGATGGGACCTCGGTGTAAAGAAGCCCAGAGAGAGAGAGAGAGAGAGAGAGAGAGAGAGAGAGAGAGAGAGAGAGAGAGAGAGAGAGAGAGAGAGAGAGAGAGAGAGAGAGAGATTCAACCTAAGGCCTGGTTGAAAAAAAATGGATGCGCGATATTGCATTGTCAAAATCAGTTTAAGTTTACAGATACGCGATCTGAGTGTCACTCTCTTATACATACAGCTATACCTACATATACATACGCACGCACAAAACTAGAGAGAGAGAGAGAGAGAGAGAGAGAGATTAGTCAAATACGGCGGCATTCAATTCAAATGACGTCATTATGATTTCGTCACAGCAAGCTGTGTGTTTATATGTATATTCAGTGCACAGGTACTTGGCACGTTGTTTCGAAAAAAATGTTTTTGTTTGTTTGTTTGATTTGAGGTTTAACGTCCTCGTCAACACTGTAAATGTCATTTTGTTGACGTTGCTTCCAATTTTGTTGGACTTTTACCCGACAATGAGATGAAATGACATCTCAAGCCCTGCCGCCAGATGAAACCAATAGGGTGTATAAGCATGGACGGTCCGATTCGCACCGCTTTGCCTGGGCAGTTTCTCTGTGGTTGTTTGATTTTTGTGTTCACTGAGATGTTGCACTAATGAGTTAGGAGGCCTTTATGCGGACTGAACAAATTGTCTGAATCGCGACGGAAGTAAGGGCGAGGTTTGTGGCCAGGTAAAATCGATTTTTTAAAAGCCGCCCAGTCGCGGTTTATTTTTGTTTATGGTTCATGTGGTTTGTCTTTGAGTGTTTGTGTCGCTTATATTATTTTGTTTTGGATAGCCAGTTGGCCATTTTGTTGGAAAGTAACTGCCCTTTTGGCTTTCCGCTGTTGATGTTTCCATTAGGGTCTGTTGTTCCATGTTTGTGTTTCTTTCCCTTTGGTGTCTCTGATGGGGGCCGATTCCTGACCATTGCCTTCACTTCTATTTTAGATCATCTAAGCGGTTTACCAGTACTCGTGTGGGTCGGTTTCAGCTCTGCGTGGAAGCATCATGCAGCCCATCTATTTCTTCAAGGTCCGATGGACGGGAGCCATCTAAAATGTGTGAAATATGTCAAATGACCAAAATCAACAACAACAACAACAACAACAAAAATTAGCATTTTTATATTTTTATTGGTTGTTGTGTTTCGTCTCTTATTTTCAATACGCTTCCAAAGGGACATAACTTTCATTATCTCACATAGCTGACAGGCTTGCAGGATTTGTTGGTTTGTGGTTTAACGCAATAACGACATATCAACCCTCGTGGGTCATTTTGTGTCTTCTCCCAGAAAAAGTATGAATAGAGACAAAAGAGATAGTAGAGGAGAAGAAAGCAAGGGAGAGAGGAGAAAAATGAACGGAAGTGTAGAAAGTAGAAGAAGTGACAATATTCCCCTTCTACCCTTCTATGACGACATGCCTCGCACAACTGTAAACCAATATCAGTCGGAGATACACATCACCTTTGCCTCGCCCAACCACCCAGAAGAAATGTAAACAAAAATAAAGCACCTGCTTTGATATCGCGCGACTGGATTAATGAATAATGACGTCAACTTCGAAACGCGATGTCTTGAAACGACGTCATCCACCCAACTCGTCCCTTTACAATTATAGATTTCAACATGAAAAAAAAAAATCCAGCAAAATTAGTTAGTATTATTTGAGTATACACAAATAAGGTGCATGAGGACTGTTAGCTATAGACTGTGACTATTTTATAAAGACGCAGAAACCAGCCACTGCCTTTTGGCAAACAGACCCATGTGAGATGCTACAGACTGCCGTCTGATCAGGGTCCACACTGGTTGCTTAAATTCTTGGTTAAACGAAATAGTTTAAGTCTCAAGTCGTGTCTATAGGGAGCAGCAGGACGCGGGTTCGAAACCTGTTGCGGTCGGCAGCATTCTTTCATGAGACTGATCATGAAATCTTCCAGCCCCCAACCATCGGGGCTTGAAGAAATAGACTAGGCTGCATAATGCTTCGACGCAGAGCTGAAACCGCACATGAGTACTTGTAAACCGTTTACATGTTATAAGCCTGCCAAGCAGGAAAGGTGGTGCGAGTCGGACCGTCCGTGCATATAAACCCTGTTGGTTTCATTGAGCGGCAGGGTTTGAGAATTCATTTCATCTCAATATCGGGTAAAAGTCTCACAAAATTGAAAGTTGCCTATACAGTGTTGACGGGGACGTAAACCCTCAATTCAAGTAAATTTCATACGGTCATTCTCTCCCTTCCGCTGTTTCAAGAGGGACAGTTGGCAGTTTCAGGTGAAAGTATGTACACTGTACTGGTTTATCGCTTACGGGAAAAGTGTGGAAAATGGCCTAAATTGCGTTGCATCGGTCGTTGAACTCAAACACCAACAAACAAACAAACTCATGTCAGGGCTATCTACTGTCGACAAGTATAGGTGCGGTCAATTTGACCCTCTTAAGATGTCAAGTTTGTTTTGTTTGGTTTGATGTTTAACGTCTCCGTCAACACTATAAAGGTCATTTTGGAGACGTTGCTTCCAATTTTGTGGACTTTTACCCGACATTGTGATGAAATGACATCTCAAGCCCTGTCGCCCAATGAAACCAATAGGGTTCATAAGCATGGACGGTCCAACTCGCACTTCTTTGCCTGGGCAGGCTTAGATCCTCTAAGCGGTTTACCAGTACTCGTGTGCGGTCAGATTTAGCTATGCGTGGAAGCATCACGCAGCCCATTTATTTCTTCAAGCCCCAATGGGGGCTGTAAGGTGTCAAGTAAAAAAAATACTTCACCTGAAAATGTCTACGGTTTAGGTCGTCTGCTTCCCATTCTTGCCAACTTTAAACATATTGTTTATGTAGGCAAACAATGTGGATCCTGATCAAACTGCTCCTTGAGGAGCAACAATAACTTTAACAGTACCCGACAGACAACAAAGCAGCCGACAACTGTTGCTGGCATCTTTGTATCGTCTACGGGATACAGACGAAATAAACCGTAGCCCGTCGACGGGCCTTTCCGGCTATCGAACATAAACGCGTAAGACTGAAACACAAAACGACAAAAATTGTACTGAATATTTTGTACTTTAATATTGCGTTTAAACGAGTACCCACAATCTACGGCCGGCCTCGGTAGCTAAGTCGGATGCACGTCTGACTGGTGATCAGGAGAATGCGGGTTCGATTTCTGTCGGGGTCGGCAACATTCTTACGTGGAGAATTAAATCTTTTCTACGGTCATTCTCTCCCTTCTGTTGATTCAAGAAGGGCAGTTGTCAGTTTCTGGAGAAGGAATGTGCACTGTACTGGTCAACTACTTACGTATGAGCCTGCCCAAGAAAAGTGTGGATAGGTAAACTGACCGGCTCAAAAATGACCTAAATAGTGTTGACTGGGACATTAAACTCCAATACAAACAAACAAAACTCGCAATCTACGCTATGGAGCAGAGCTACCAACCGCTTGCTATCAGTCTATCGCATAACAAGTACAAAGCACATTCTTTCACCAGAGAGAGGAGACAGTATGCTAATTATGTATAACAAAGGTCTAAAGGGTGCTGCAAGCATTCAAACAGATGACCTTGTTCTCCCAGCTAGAAGGTGTAGAAATCACCATTCAATGGCGTTCAAGAAATGACATTCACAAAAATCCATTCTTCCCTCGGGCCAGTAGAGATTGGAATGCTCTTCCCGATCCGAACATTTCCAAGGCTCAAGGTGGTGGGGATACTGTAGCTAAGTTTACCTCTTTGGTGAAAATGCTAGCGACTAGCTTCATGGTGGTCGTAGTATCACCATTCTGACTCCGAAAGCAATATTTACCGTTTCTCTGTACAGGCGTGATTCAGTCAAGTTATCAAAACGGGATATATCAAGGCTAAACTACGTCTCTAATCAAGACATTCAGGCAGTGATAATCGCAGCTGATCGTACAAAGAAAAAAACGAAGCTAGCAGCTAATCGTACAGTCGCCAGCATGATAGGCACTGAACAAAGCAGTTATTATTTTGACGGCAGGAATACAGAACTAATAAACGGGTATTGAGATATGCTGGTTTATAACCTTATTTGGCTCTCGCTAATTTAATAAATGTGTAAACTGACCACATGACAGACAAAATGTAAAATAGTAACGATCGCCGCAACCGAGGATGAGATAAATCACTGATGCGGCATCAGAACCGTTTTCTTGTGAAGAACAGGACGCATTATGATTGCAAATCGAGGCAAATTTGAAAAGAAACGTCTCTTACCTTCCAAAACATGTGTTCAACAAAAGTGTCATTAATGAATTTTATTGATTTTTTGTGTTATTTGTAAATATCATGTAAAGCAGCTAACGATTTTTGGGCGTACAGTAACAGCAGCTTCCGATTTCAGATACTGTACGATGGTCAACTGTGATAATTCAGAGGCGTAGGAACTAAAGGTTTGCTGACTAACACAACGTATTTCATGCGTACAATGTCCCTTCCGTTGAACGCGTCGTTGACTGCACGAGATTACCCATATATCGAAAATACCTATACCCCTAAAATATCTCCCCCCCCCCCCCCACAAACAAAGTAAGATTTAAAAGTCTACTTAGCCCCACCCCACCCTCCCCTCGAAAAAAATCACCTCAGCTTATGTAATAGGTAAATATCTGAGTACCCCGCCCGACCTCTTGGGTGCCCGCACGGTATGCGAGAGGCACTAGGCCGGTTCGAGTGCCGGTCGAGCCATGTTCTTTTTCCTCCCCGTAGCACGTGTAGATGATAGGAGTAAGTAAGCTTATTCAATTCCAGTAGCCCTGTTGGGCTTTGAGGATATACATTATATATAAGTGACAGACAGTACAGAGTATTACAATACCGTGCATTGCAAACACAAATCACATGATCGAGATACAATGAATATGTAGAACCATATTTGTGAAACAGGTGAAATTTGGAAATAATCGTAATACATAACTTGCCTCACTGAGTATACAATATAGCATCCTTTCACGTTAAATATTTTATACATTGTTGATTATGCAAACGACAGAAGAGCATTGGTAATGGATAGAGATGTAAAGAAAGTTTAAGAACGTCGGAGAAAGAGGA
Source organism: Lucinisca nassula (assembly GCA_963580285.1). Lineage (NCBI taxonomy): Eukaryota > Metazoa > Mollusca > Bivalvia > Lucinida > Lucinidae > Lucinisca > Lucinisca nassula. Next base: position 97,145,756 of record OY757017.1, read on the forward strand.
TAGCTCACATGCATTTAAATAACGTAACATAGCACAACATACTCTTTATTTACACTCTGGTCTTATGCAACGTCGCATCAACGTTATAAGGTGCCTTCGTCGATATAACATAGGTACAAATAACCAGAGAGAGACAGAGAAACCAAACGTTTAAATTCAGAGAGAAATACGGTATTAACCCATGTATGCCCGGTGACCGATTTTGGTGACTTTGGCAAATAGTACAGACCCAGATCAGACGCCACACAACGCGGCGTCTGATCTGAGTCTACACCTTTGCCAACGGTATGTGCATTATTATAACACTACACATAAACATAATAAATCTGACACCCCCACAATTCCAAACCGACCACTCCAAAGCCATCAAGAGGAATATTTCATTGTCATACATAGGTTAATACGGTAAATGATACACCTTTAATATATGTATACAAATACTCAGTTCGTTACACAAAGCACGTGCAACCCGTGCAGATGTTAGTGGGTTACCGTGTCAGCCATTCAGAAAATATTATAACAAATGTTTAGGATATTTTACGACTTGGTGACTATTCCAGGTATAGTGTTTTTTTAGTCATAGAAAGAGAGGTATGCAAATATGCATGCCATCATTCTCCTCTCTCCCAGAAAGAGTAAGGGAGCAGGGAATGTCAAGATGCCAAAACTGTACCTTAAGGTATATGTAAATGTCAACCTGGGGTTGGTAACTCGAAGCTCTCTTAAGGCTTACGACGACCTTAAGTATATCTTAATCAACTCGTAGCGATTAGTGTGAGTAACTCGAAAGTGCCGTAATTTATGGAGACAACTTAACCATATCGTAAAGATACGGACAACTCAGGCATGCCGTAACCTCATCTTAACTATTTCGAAAGAAACAGACACTACATAGAAGCATAAGAAAAGACGTTGTACATCTATCTACTTTTTTTCTCGGCACACAGGGTTTCTTTTAGTAATGATATGCGATACATGTATTGTTTGATTAAGGCAGATATATAATTACCTGTATAAAAATACATGTAAACAAAGATCTATACATCTCCGATAAGTGAGTGAGTGAGTTTTAGTTTTACGTCCCACCAACAGCTAAGGTCATGCGGAGACGGGACCTCGGTTTAAAGACTCATCCGAAAGTCTGGAGAAGCCCGGGATCGATCCTGCGATCCCTGGTTTACAAGGCGAGCAGCGTAACCACTGCACCACGGAGGCTTCTACATCTCCGATAAACATGTATATATGTAGTACGTAATTATTATGTACAAGCTGTTTACTTGTGTGTGCAATAGTCGTAACAACAAAGGAAGAAAAGAAGAAGAAAAAAAGAAATAAGATAGTATAGCCTGTACAATAAGTGTACTACTGACCACAATCGTCTTGTTTTTGAGAAATAGCGGCCATGACTGCTCACTTCTTATTTCCTATTTCTACTTCCTATTTCAACGCCCCCGCCCATAGGGGCTTGAAGAAATATATGGGCTGCATGATGCTTCCACGCAGAGCTGAATCCGGTCCGCACACTAGTACTGGCAAACCGCTTAGAGGATCTAAGCCTGCCCAGGAACCGTGGTGCGAGGCGGACCGTCCATGCTTATAAATCCTATTGGTTTCATTGGGCGACAGGGCTTGAGATGCCATTTCATCTCAATGTCGGGTAAAAGTCCCACAAAATTGGAAGCAACGTCTCCAAAATGACCTTTACAGTGTTGACGGGGACGTTAAACCTCAAATCAAACAAACAAATACTTCCTACTTCACACCTTTTTCATGCACAAGTAAGTTTTCTTGTAATGATAGCGATCAAAAAAGTTTCTCAATGGATCAGGGGATTCCTCGCGTGGGAATTATGTTATTCAAAATCTTCCTCGAGACACCATGTTTAATTCCATATTGTGTCTCACACGTGGGGGAGGGGGGGGGGGGTGTATAATACAGATAAATATATGCTAATGGGAGAAAAATCTTGGTTAGGTGGGAAAGCAAACATGTGTTACCATGAAGAAGTTTCTATATTGTACGCCCTGTCCTGAGGACTGCTGTGCAGGAACCGCAGATCAGCTTATGCATTTAAAGATTCGGCTGTATACACGATTCACCAAAGCAAAGATCCGCGCCCCTTGGGGGCTGCATGACAACTATGCAGAAAAGCTGTCAGTAGCTGAACATGACTGATATAGTGTTGACTAGGACCTCAAATCTCCTTTTTGAAAGATATATATTTTTGGCTGTTGCACAATTTGTTTAAGACACTTTCAAGTAATTGATGCTAATATGAGCTCAGGCATGGCAAATCAGGGGGAAATGTAGAGAAGGGGTCGCCAGTTGAGTCATTGTTTCTCATCCAATAGTTTATTTTGAACCTTGCCTATTATGATACCGCTACCCAAGCCTTCTCTGGCAGAAAAGGCTCCAACAAGACTGCCTTGTTGTTAAACAAACCCCGGTATTATCATTTATAGTAAGATGTTAAGCGTTATTTTAATTTGCTATGCCCTGGCTTACAAAACGTTTCCGAAGCGTTGTAAGATGGTCATAACTTTATGGAAACGATACGACAGGTTTTCAGTTACCGGCATAACGAGACCATAAATTTTACGGTGGTCACCTTAAGTATGTCTTAAGTACATCTTAAGTTGATATATTTACGATGGCTTCGAGTTACCAACCCCAGACACGTGAGCTAAAATTTACGGTTGTTTATAATGTCGACAAGTTTCTAGAAAAGCAACTCATAATGTTCCAAATTATATGAATAATCATAAAATATGCTTATTAAAAAGTGTATTTCTGTTTTTAGAAGAAAAAATAATAAATTACTTTATTGGAAAATTACCTTTCAAAATGGTCAATTTTTGAACATCGGTTTCTCCATTGTCCTTCCTCGGAAACATTCAGTTTTTACATTAACCTAAAGTATATTCCATGTCCTAGCAAGGACGAGAAGTAGTTTTTTCCAAAAACTTCCACAATAACAATATATCCATTCTTTTAAACACCCACCGAACGGTCATTTTGACAGCCATTACTGTATACATGGTTGGTAAATTCTCCAGGTAAAACAGGGGTATAAACATGCTAATCGTGGGTAAAAATATCCTGCACAACGGATTTTATTCTAAATATTTTTATGCCTAGATCATGATTTCCTTTATTCTTCCGTTAAGTTGGTAAATATTGTTATGCATTAAATAAATACAAGAGGGGAAAATTGTTTGATTTGTCCAAAAGCCATAATAACGATTTGACAGAATTTTTATTAACGCTACGCTTATTTACCCCAGTGCTAAATTTAATCCGTACGTCATACTGTGTACATGGATGACAATGTATAGTGAACTCTACATGTTGATAGGGGTTCTATCGGCATGGATATAATGTTATAATGCCAGTTTTTGGAAAAATCACGTCTCGTCGTTGCTAGTACACACACTAAAGTATATTTTGGTGTAAAAATGGTATGTTTCTAATGAAGGACAATGGAGAAACATACGTTCAAAAATGGACCATTTTTAAATGTAATTTTCTTACAAAGTGAATATTTATTTTTTTCTTCCAACAACAAAAATACATTTTTTAATATGCATGTTTTATATTTATTCTTTTAATTTGGAACATCATTGGTTGTTTTTCTAGAAATATGTCAACATGCTTAACACCCATGAATTTTAGCCCACGTGCCAGGAAGACATTTTCATAGTCCTTAACAACGACGACAAAAATATGTCTTCGCTCGATATCCATGTACATGACCGGAAACACGACACTTTCTCAAAACTCTCATATACAACGCCGCAGTGATTAACATCGAAACAACGTCGGGGCGTTAAGTCGTCAGGACGTTGAATCGGCACCGGTGCGACGTTATCTCCACGTCATTTGCCTAGTTAGGTTAACATTTTTCTTCATCGCTGTTGACAGCAGGAGCAGATTAGAATATCGAGTTTTGTTAAGATTTAAAAACGGTTTTAAGGAATCCTGTAGCACACACGAGCGACGCATGTGAACTAGTAAGCTTCACTGGCTTCACACAGTTTACAGTTTACAGTAGAATTTCGATGGCTCGAACACTAATGGCTCGTTTACAGTAGCTGAGTCGAACCCGTTCTTGAGTCCCTATGAAATTTCTATACTTAAGAAATAGTGTGGTGAAAAGTTTGGATATTTTCGTCTTTTATCTTGCATATGAATGCTGTGTGTACTCATTAGAATCGCCTCAATGAGGCGATTCTAACGAGTACACACCACAAACATTTATATTATAGAGCACCGAAAAGAAGCCCCAAGAGAATCCCCTTTACGCCTCCTGGAAGAAGCTCTCAGTGGCTCGAACTCTCCTGTCTCGAACAGATTTTCGTGGTCCCAAAGGTGTTCGAGCCTTTGAAGTTCGACTGTATATGTACTTAGAGAGAGAAACCGAGAGAGAAGCAAATATACATGCCAATTTTACCCTTCTCCCTCGAATTGCGAAAACGAAAGTACAAGGGAGAAGAGAATGGCATAACAACATCCATTATAATAATAATAATAATAATAATAATAATAATAATAATAATAATAATAATAATAGAACAAAACATAGTTGTCTTTTACTGCACGACAGAACTGTGTCTTTGATCGACATCCGTGTACAACAAGTAAACAATTGCTCCATGTTGGAGCAAAGGAGGAAGCGCTGCGGAAAACAATTTTTTTATACCCGCTTTTTCGAAGAAAATCGGGTATATTATTTTCGTGTCAGAGTCGAGTGTCTATCAGTCCGGGGGTCTGTATGTATGTATGTTTGTATGTAAGTATGTGTGTGTGTGTGTGTGTACATACGTCCGTCAAGTTTCTATGGAATGGATCTCCTCTGAAACCGTATAGATACATTTTTCAAACTTTGCCTGTGGATAATAAATGGAATGCAGATGGCACTGTGCTACTTTTGGCGTGACCTTGACCTCAACATGGTCCTAAGGTCAAAGGCCATAAAGTATTATTTTGCCATATCTTCTAAACTATTGGAGTTACACTTCTGGAACTTTGGTTATTGGATGACCCTTGGAATATAAAATAAATTGGGCTCCTTTAGGTGTGACCTTGACCTCAACATGACCCCAAGGTCGAAGGTAAAAAAGTATGACTTTGTCATATCTTCTAAACTATCGGAGTTACACTTCTGAAACTTTGGTTATTGGACGGCCCTTGGAATATAGAATATATTGGGCTACTTTTGGTGTGACCTTGTTCTCAACACGACCCCAAGGTCAAAGGTCAAAAAGTTTGATTTTGCCATATCTTCTAAACTATTGGAGTTACACTTCTGAAACTTTGGTTATTGGATGGCCATTTGAATATAGAATAAATTGGGATACTTTGGGTGTGACCTCGACCTTAACATGACCCCAAGGTCAAAAGTTAAAATGTATGACTTTGTCATATCATCTAAATTATTGGTGTTACACTCTGAAACTTAGATATTGGATGACCGTTGGAATATAGGATAAATTGGGATAATTTTGGTGGACCTCAACATGATCCCAAGGTCAAAGGTAAAAAAGTATGACTTTGCCATATCTTCTAAACTATAAGAGTTACACCCCTGAAACTTTGCTTATCAGTTAGAATGTTCTTTGCAACTTTTTTTAACTTATATGTAGTTTTGGCTAGCTAATACATAGTCATTAGTGTTATTCATAGAAAAAGCGGGTATTTGCGATGGTATACCATCGACTGCGCGATCTAGTTTACCTTTAATTTCATTAAAAGATTTCATAATTGTGCATGTCTTTAAAGGGTTGGACCTAATACATGAGAATGAGCCTTTTCTTACCGTTTCATTATAGGAAAGGTTTTCTAAGGTCATTCCCAATTGCGGGCAGTACAAATCATAAACAGAGAAGGTGGAAAAAGAGTATGAAACATCGCGAGCAGTTCATAAAGAGCATTTCGACGCAAAAAAGCAACTTGAATGACTTCAGAACTATAGCTTTGAGATCTATCTGTCACCAGTCAATGACACATTACATGATTGTTCGTTATTATCCCCTGATCGATACCATACGTCCGTGTGTGGGTGTTTGTGTGGGTGTCCGTGTGTCCGGAAACTTGTGAACAGGATTAAAGACAATGCCATCATCGGAGAAGCATCATACCTTCCATAAATGGTCCCCATGGAGAGAGAATAAATCCTATTGATTTTCAAGGTCAAGGGTCAAATGCCAAGTGAACCATGGACTTGACATTGAAAACATTGTGAACAGGATGAAAGGCAAAGCTATCATCAATGAAGTATCAAACATTCCACAAATGTTTCCCGTGGAGCGATGATGAACACTATAGATTTTCGCGGTCAAGTGTCAATTGTCAATGTCACGATGCACCGTGTGAAAAACACTGATGTGTCCTATGCACTCTGAGGTGAGTGACTCTATATTTGCCTTCTGGGATGACCCTAGGAAATGCTGGTTCTTCTCCATCGGTAGTCACATACCAGAATCAGCATTCGGAATTATTACTGAGAATACGTCAAATGACATTCAAAGATCAGGACCTGTGATGTTATCCCTGGCTCTCACGAAAGAGGCAAAATTAGCTTCAGTATTATCAGCACCTTCAACTGTGGAAATGATCGAATCGGAAAGAGCATTCCACTCTCTAATGGTCCGACGGAAGAAAGATTCTTTGTACATACGGGACAATTGGGATCATCATGCCTCATGTCAAATCAAGTGACTTTACCTGTACTGGCATTTTTCCAGCTCCGAAAATCCCGAAAAAATTAAAACAACCTCAAAATGACCCAAATTGTTTTTATTTGATTTTCTCAAATTTAACATTGGATGAAAGAAAAATAATTGTTCTACTTAAATTTTCAGTCCCATTGTTCATTGCATAATGAATGTTTTAAATACTGTAGTTTAAAATCAGTATGAGAATATCAATAACCCAGCAGGCACACGTCGCAAGGGCAACGTCAACTCAACGTCGGTGCAATGTCACGACGTTGCACAGACGTAGATGTGACGTCACAGCATCGTCATGTGCCTGATGGGAAGTAACCAACAATGTCGGAAATCACTGTTAATTCCACCCCCTCCAGACCCACACAAAAACCATTTTTGGGTCGATTGTTTGCCAATCGACCAAAGTTACTAAGCACACAACTTTCAACTTTGCGCTCACGTGACTATCACTCTTTACCAAAGAACACCTATTCAAATACATTGAAAATTAAGTTTCAGATAGAAGAAAATCTAAAATTTATCATATTTCTGTTCAAAATATAGATTGTGATTACTCGTTAGAACCGCCTCGGCCCGGCGGTTCTAACGGGCATCTACAAACTATTTTTAATAAGAAATAAGAAAAAAATAATGGGTATCACCGTTAACTCCAGTTTCACTATATAAAAGTGGGGTTTACGGGGGTCAAAATTGTATAGGCGTGTTTTTTAGGGAAATCAAAGTAAGGATCATTTACAAAAAAAAAACACAAAAAAACGCCCCCGCCCATCGGGGCTTGAAGAAATAGATGGGCGGCATGATGCTTCCACGCTGAGCTGAAACCGACCCGCACACGAGTACTGGTAAACCGCTAAGAGGATATAAGCCTGCCCAGGCAAGGCGGTGCGAGTCGGCCCGTCCATGCTTATATACACTATCGGTTTCATTGGGCGGCAGGGCTTGCGTTGTCTTTTCATCTCAATGTCGGGCGGCCCCCGTCCATCTGGGCTTGAAGAAATAGATGGGCTGCATGATGCTACCACGCAAAGCTGAAATCCCACCCCACACGAGGACTCAGTCGTAAACCGCTTAGAGGAACCAAGCCTGCCCATGTAAAGCAGTGCAAGTCGGACAGTCCATGCTTATAAACCCTATTGGTTTCAATGGTCGACATGGCTTGAAATGTTATTTCATCTCAGTGTCGGGTACAAATCCCACAAAATTGGAAGCAACGTCCCCAAAATGACCTTTACAGTGTTGACGGGGACGTTAAACCTCAAATCAAAAAAAAAAAAAAAAAAAAAAAAAAAAAAAAAGCCGCGTTATTTACATCTTAGAGAATTATCTGTAGAATCTGGACTACAATCATGTGTTGGGTTTTGCGAACAGTGTATACCCATATCAGAACGCGGTGTCTGTTTCAGGGTCTTCACTGTTTGCTTAGGGTAAAGGGTTAAACGAAACAGTTCAAGTTCCCCTCAGGGCCATTTTTTCAATCTACACTAAGAGATACTTGACCTATCAGTGCTGTCAGTGCTTTGATTTATTTACCCTTCAACCCTTCCACCCCTGAGTTATCGGCGTGGGCTCTACCATCACTGACTTTTGGCACGTCCATTCTACTTTATATAGTATCTAGCTTAAAAGCGTCATCAGGATGGCAAGTAATATATCCCTATAAGGTGGCTCATTATGAGTCATCTCATCAGGATCTACATGTTTGCATTAGTATCTGCGCCGGGCTACAGGGTTGAAAGGGTTAACCTTTGCTGTAGTAACAGTCTTAAATATTGCGCAGTAAACAATCATTGGAATCGAAAGGGATACGTCTAAACCGTAGATTGTACCATTCTGTGTAGAAGCACTGTCATCTATTTTAAACACGCATAGACTTCTGTCATCCATTTCAAACAATGAATTTTAATTTTGGGATAATTCAACAATGAAATATCAGGAGTATATTCAGGACTGTACTGACTGAAAATATAATAATAATCAAAACCGAATACCCTTTCGATGATTAAAACAAAAAACATAGTTCGTTATTAAAAATCCAGAATGTATCAAAAATAGAATTCGAATGGTAAAAATTCAGATTTCAAATGTATAATTGAATGTAGTAGCAAATTAAAATTGTTAAAAAAGTGTTTTAATTTTATCAATCACGCGAACTTCTGTAACTGACAATTCGCTTACATCATTGAAAAGTAGAGGATATTTGATTTTTTCAGTGTAAGATCGAATTTTATTTCATCGAATGAACACCAAATAAAATTTGATCTTGCCCTGAAAAAATCAAATTTTCTGTTTCTTACATGCTTCAAAAGGCAATATTTAGCGTCTTTAATGGTGTCGCTCACATTCGGAGAAAATTATCTTTGTTCCTGTTCGTTTCGCGTCAATTTAGTGGTGTCCATCGTGTTTAGTGGGTATACTATTAGGTGTAAACTGAAAGTTTGCACCTGAGAAATGGCCTGGTGGATGGTATTATTATGAATGATTACTGAAATAATTGAGAGAGTAGTTTTCCAAAGAAGTTGCTGGCAAGTCTAACGTCGCGCGACAATAGACGTGACGTCAGCGTCATAAATGACGTCAGTAACGTCCCCGTCACACATGAACGGGCTATGCGTCAATTAGAACACATTTCAGCATTGTTCAGTTATCTGACAAAGATAAAATTGAAATTAGAGTTAGATTTGAAGAAAAAAGTAGTCCCAAACAGTGAAAAATCAAAAATCCTATTTTCACTGTTTGAAACACTGAAAATATCGATTTATATTTCACTGATAAATCTCTATCATTCATTGAAAAGCATGTAAGAAAGTCCGAGTCTCAAACTCATTACAAAATGGCGCTGCGTTGGTACGCAGCGCATTACAAATGGCGCTGCGTTGGTACGCAGCGCAATAACACATAATGTGCACACAACGTCGCATCATCGTCGATCCAACATCGGGACGTTGGATTGACGCCAGTGCGACGTCCGTTCCTAGTAAAATAACTTGTGAACATGTCACATGCTATATTTTAATATCAGCAGTAGGAGATTTGATATCAGGTTTGAGAGATTTGAAATCCTACTGCACTCGAGAGTCTGAAGCTTGTCAAGCCGGTTTCACAACCCTCACCAAGGGTGACCACTGGTGACTGTGCATAAGTTTTCGTAACAAATAATTTGCAAGAGTGTCTGAGATAAAAGTTTGATCTGGGCCCAGTCAGGCAGTCACTACTGAGAAATCCTGTATCCAGGATTTTTAACCAGGTTAGATAGGACCTAACGACGGCGTTGTATAACGCAATCATATACACAAACTAGTATAAAGACTCCTTGAAATACACGTAGCTCGGGGGAGGGGGTGAGTACTCTGAATTTTGTCTTCTACATAGGCTAGGACTATTTTGGAGGTTCATATTTTTTTTATTTTTTTTATTATTTTTTGATGGTTGGGGTGTGGTGTGTCTGTGAGGCGAGGGGGGATGGGGGATGGGGAAGTGGGGGGGGGGGGGGGGGGGGGGAGCTGGCATGTTATTTTTATGGGTCTGGCTATTTAGCAGATGTTTTTGGGGGTTCACTTCTAAACCTGAATATTTTTTGGGACCATCAAATAGGCATATCTTTGGTATTTTTGGGTTTAAATGCTTAATGCGTATTGCTGACACGTTATATCACTCATATTAGAATTAAGCTGTTTTAATTATGTTTTTTAATTTCCTGGAGTGTACAACAACCCAGTGGTATTATAATAATTAAAGAACTTTATGAGCGCCGCCAAGCGAATTTGTGTCTTCGAGCATTTCGTCATGACAAAATTTAACTGCGCATGTCCAGCCATTCAGATGGGCCAGTAATGTGGCTTTCTGTCTGAAGGTTCTTCTTGATTCACTGCTTGTATGAGCGAGCAGCGAAGGTTCTGGCGAGACTGCGCGGATGCGCAGGTTCGCCTGAACCTTCGCTGCTCGCATAGGCGATAAGTACCAAAATCGCTTGACGGGGCCCTTATTTTCTGTTAGAAATTGTTTAAAGCGCTTTTGTTACCAGATACAATCATTATACACAGAGATTTGTTGAAACACATTTTGTTTTCTTTTTACAGAAGGCAAGTCAGTATAATTAATATTTTTGGGGGTTTGCTAAAATTGCAGGTGCAGTGGAGCGCTTTGGTTCAGTGGTAGCTCATCGGATTTGTGATCGAGAGGTTCCGGGTTCGAGCCTCACGCTGACCAAAGTTTTGTGTCCTTGAGCAAGGCACTTCATCCACATTGCTTAAAAAATAAAATAATAAAAAAGTACTGGTTATCACCCAGGAAATCCTGCTCGTAATGCTCAGATGTGAGCGAGTAGCAGTAATAGGAGAAAAAAAAAATGCAGATATTTGCGGGGTCTGTGGGTGCCTGTGTTCTATTAAAAATATATGCGAAAGCCAGAGAGCTATTGGGTGAGGGAACCAGTCTAATGATATACTGGATATTTTTGGAGGGTTCACTGTCAATCTTGGTATTATTTTAGTCGAACACTAGATGCTGGATCCCAGCCTATATAGCAGGCAAAAATTAGTGTAGCTCACCCACCCCTGGGACTTCTACTCAAGAGACAGCTGGAATGTGCCTTTGTAAAAGCGAAAACTTGTTATGTCTCACCAAGGGAACTAATGTAAATAAGCATATGGTTTCTATTTCTTTTTATATTTAGATCCCTAAGAGTGTCTTAATTTCACTTCAAATGTATTTGTATTTATTTCTTTTTATCTTTATTTTTGTTTTAACTCAGATTTTCCGCAGTGAAACCAAGGATTTTGATGGTTAAATGGAAAATTTTATTTGTATGCAAATTAATATCATTTGTTTTTCCACTGACGCTAGTCATATAAATTTTTATTTTTTACGCACTTCGGATTGATATTTAGTATGATTTGGATGCGTGGAATGCCGACGGGTATGAACGCTTTAGGACAAACTCGACAGGTTTGTACCTACGACACCCGCACTTGAATCTCTAGTGCGGGTGCAGCAATTTTTGGCTCAAGAAAAGAGCCTATAAACAAATATTCATCTTACAAGAAACCTCAGACCATGTCGCAAATGTGCATTACTTTTCGATTTTATTTTTCGTGTATATGCTCAATAGCCTAATTATTAATGTGAGTCCTCATTGGAGCTGCCTCAATGAGACAGTTCTCACTGGTACCCTAAGTCTATATTATCGGACATTGTGGTAGCATTCAGTTGATATTATCACATCTCAGTATGATGGCCTATTAATGTGATAAAGCGCCCCGCCCATCGGGGCTTGATTAAATAGATTGGGCTGCATGGAACTTGAGTACTGGTAATTAATCTACCCAAGGAAAGTGATGCGAGTCGGACTGCTCCTGTAACTCTAGCGGTTTCTATTGGTGTAGGTCTTGAGATGTGTTAATTAACTGTCAATTGTAGAAGTGGTTTGCAAAAAAAAAAAAAAAAAAAAAAAAAAATACTACCTTGTATGAAAATTTTGAAATTAACCCCACATTCAGAGACTTGTTTAAAGGGACTTTCATTTGATAAAAAACTAAAAACAGGTTTAAAATGTAAATGTAGGTACTTGGGCAAGTCTACATCCTGGTGTATGAATGTCACCAGTAATAATTCTGATACGAAAAATCCACGTGATAAGCATTTTTCGGTCGAAATTTAGCAAAATCGTTCTTTGCCGGGCGAGGATTATGGGTGCTCATTAGAGCTGCCTCATCGAGACAGTCAGTCTGACTGACACCCGTAGTCTATATTTTTGGACATTGAGAGTGTCACAGAAACATGAAGAAGGGTGATCAGTAGTATCCAACAGAAGCACACATATAATGCTGTTGTAAACAAGAGGGCCAAGAATGTCCTGAATCGCTCACCTGATTTAAAGATCTTAAATAATCCAAAAAGGATATATAGTTGTTGCACTTTGTTTGGTAAAACATTCTTTCGAAGATTGAATGAAATCGTCTGAAGCCTTTAGGAGCTGTCATTTAAAGTGTGACAGACATTTTCTTCATTGTAGCAAAACCATTTTGGCAGAAGGTCACTTAAGCAACATCCCTGAGAAGTTTTGACTGAAATTGCACCAAAGGTATAGGAGAACTTGTCATTTATTTATTTATTTCTGTTTTTAGCTCCGGCAGCCATCTTGACCGCTTGAGCTCTTAGTGTTGAGGGTCATCCAAGCAACATTTCTGTGAAGTTTGAATGGAACTGGACCAAATTATAGGAGTTGTTATTTAAAGATATTTTTTTCTTCTATTTTTATTTTTTTTTTTAGTTCTGGCGGTCAGAGCGGAATTGTTTTAGCTATTTTTCGTAGAAGTTTGAATGGTATTGAATCAACCAGCATTTAAAGTTTGTCTATGGCAACCATCTTGTACATTCGAGCGGAACAGTGTCACCTATTTTCGTAGAAGATCCATGTGAAGTTTGAATGGTATTGAATCAACCAGCATGTAAAGTTTGTTTTTCTGTTTTATCCATGGCAACCATCTCGTTCTTTAGAGCGGAACAGTGTCACCTATTTTGGTAGAAGGTCACCTAAGCCAGTTTAGTTTGAATGAAACTGGACCGAAGGTAGGCCTATAGGAGAAAGAAGCATTTACCATGGCTAGTGTCAGATAATGAAAACTACTATGAGCTCCAGTGTTGATAGCGAAACTGTGGAGCATAGGGGTCTACATTGCATAGACTCGTTAGCATATGGGTAAGGGGAAGTTGATTTGTTAATTGTTTATGATTTATTTTGTATCAGCCTTAGCCATGTATTGTAAATGTGTTTGTGCTGAATAAATATTTGTCATTTGCCATTGCTGTCATTTAATTTTTTTTTTTGTTGTTGTTGCCAATTGTTTATTTGAGCGGAAGCGTTTTAGCTATTTTGGTAGGTCGCCAAAGCAACATTCCCGTGAAGCTTGAAAGGTGTAAGAGGAGATGTCATTTAAGAGGTTTTCTATTTTAGCTGTGTTGACCGTTTTGTTATTCGCAGTTTTGTAGAGGGCCGACTAAGATATAGGAGAAACTAGCATTTGAAGTTATTGTCTACGCCCAGTCTCTAATGATGACTTTTGCTCCGGAAGCATTTAAGAAAAGGTCACGACTGGTTGAATGATTTCCTGTTGACTGGTTATCATAGTTATTTGTCACACTTATTAAAACATGGTAATTACCGGAACGCTGCCTTAAATTTATCACATGCGCATAAATGAGTGCTCTCACGCTGTCAAAATAAACATATATTCGTGGATAACATGCTGTTGACTTTGCCCTCATAGTACAGCACATCTATTTTTTTCCATGTTTTATTAGACCGAAAGCTGGAATCTTTTTCTTTTCATAAGGTTAATCTAGAATGCGAAATGAAAAAGGTTAACCCAGATTGCGAAAATGAAAAGGTTAACCTAGAATGTGAAATGAAGGAAACATTAAGTGTAAGCATGTAGTACAAGTAGTTGTAACTGATAGTGAAAGATCCGGGTAATTTTGTTTTTATGTCACATTGGAGAGAACATTTGGAAATCCTAATTTGTAATCTGTGACTGTTATACAAGTACATACAAAGTGACAAATTATTACAACATACGTACACGTGATAAGTTTTTTCATTTTGCTTTCCAGTCCACGCAATACACAGATTAGTGTTCTGAGCGTAGACTCAAGCTTTTTGTAAACGCTAATACTTGTTTTTTTTTTTTTCAATTTTGGCTCTGGTGCAGCCATCTTGTATGGGGTGCAGTTTTAATATGAACTTAGGCACAGCCTACGGACATGAACATTACCGGTCAGTTAATGTTTAAAAGCAAAGATGATAGTGTTTTAACCTACCTGAAGTCCAAGTGAATAATTGCAAGCCCTTTTACCAATATGCTTTAACTTACGTCCCTTGTTGAAACAGACAACATTTTTGGTTCTGTATAGCTTTACTTGAGTGCATTCTTGTTGACTGCTGACTGTATAGCCTTTGTGAGCATTCTTGCTGTCAGAATCAGAATTGTTTACTGGTGACACGTTCATAGACAATCCTTCACCAGTGAACATGGTTTCCGAAGTCAAAGGTCTTGCGAAATTTTACTATGACATTGTGAGCAATCTGGATGGGGCCATAAATCGTGGCCCCAAACAGACTGACTTGATCATCATAGACTTCGCCAAGGCCTTTGATAAAATTGAAGGTACCTCACAGAGGGCTATTAAATAAACTTGACTACTATGGGATAAGCAGATCCACACATAGGTGGATAAGTTCATGGCTCTCTGGGGGCTCACAAGAAGTTGTACTTGATGGCCAAGCATCTGATTCAGTCCCTGTTTTATCTGGAGCCCCCCCCCCCCCCCCCCCCCCCCCCAAGGTTCAGTCCTTGGACCGGTCTTCTTAGTTTTCATCAATGATCTGACTGATAATATCAGGTCATCAGTCAGTTTGTTTGCTGATAATGTGTCCTGTATATATTCTCCGTCTGAATGTCTTATTTTACAAGATGACCTGGATCAACTTGCACAGTGGGAGGGCGATTAGCAGATGAAGTTCAATGTGGCGGGGGAATTTTTGGCCTCAGGGGCATAATTTGAACAATATTGGTAGAGGTCCAATAGATGAAGCTAAACACCAAATTTCAAAGACCTGGGCCTTGCGCTTTCAGAAGAGATTTTCTTTTCTGGATTTTCCTATATAAGTCAATGTAAAACCTAGGGGCCCCAGAGCTATAATTTGAACAATCTTGATAGTGGTCTACAAGAAGAAGCTTCATACCAAATACCAAACACCTGAGCCTTCTGGTTTCAGACAAGAAGATTTTTAAAGCTTTTCCCTACGTAAGTCCATGTAAAACGAAAGGGCTCTGAGGCGGGGGAATTTTTGGTCCCAGGACTAGAATTTGAACAATCTTGGCAGAGGTCCACTAAATGAAGATACGCACCAAATATTGAAGGCCTGGTTTCAGAGGAGAATATTTTTTAAGTTTCTATTTAAAAAAATCTGTTGTTGGCTCCCGTGACCTTGGTGTGCGGACTGGAACCATTTGAACAACTCTGAAAGGGAACCGTCTAAGACTCATTCCTATGAAGTTTGGTCAAAATGTGACCAGTGCTTTACCAGATGTCGTTTGAAGAAATTGTTTTGGCACGGATGGATGCGTGACGGATGAAAAGTGATCCCAAAAGCTCACCTCGTCATTACATGATAGGTGAGCTAATAGAAACGAAAAAAATAGGCCTGACCCCCTTATATGACAAATGGACTTGTCCAAAGTATGGCAGTGGAAAAGTCTACTAGCATACAATGGGTTTATGTCCCCATCACTGAACACTGTATTAAGCTTTTGTTCCTATGAATTATTATTGTATGTATATATGTATTGCCTGTCATAGAAATTATGAAATAAATATGTATATTAATTTTTTACCAAGTAAATACAGGATTTTCTATGAAAAAGAAAAAATGATATTTCTCACAGAGAAATAACTCCCTTTGAGAATGTGAACATTCTTGGTAGAAATCATCAAGACGAAGCTTCATGTCAATTATCAAAGACCTTGGCCTTCTCCTTTCAGACAAGAAGATTTCAAATGTTTTCATTGCCTTGATTTCTATTTCCTAGGGCTATAATTTGAACACTTTTGATAGAGGTCCACTTGATTTTGATAGAGGTCCACTAAATATCAAAGACCTGGGCCTTGCGGTTTCAGATTAGAAGATTTTCTTAATTTCCCTTTATATAAGTCAATGTAAAAACCGAAAGGCCCGGAAGCAGGCATTTTTGGCCCAAGGGTTATGATTTGAACAATCTTGGATTCGGAGAAGAAGATTTTTAAACATTTTCCCTGTATAAGCCAATGTTAATGAGAAGAAGATTTTTAAAGATTTTCCCTATATAAGTCTATGTAAAACCAAAGGGCCCCAGGGCGGGGCCATTTTTGGCCCTAGGGCTATAATTAGAACAATATTGGGAGAGGTTCATAATTGAAGCTTCATACCAAATATCAAAGACACGGGCCTTATCGTTTCAGAGATGTAGATTTTTAAATATTTTCTCTATATATGCCTATAAAACCAAAGGGCCCCGGGGTGGGGGCATTTTTGGCCCTAGGGCTATAATTTGAATATTGTTGATAGAGTTTCACTAGCTGAAGCTTCACGCTTAATACCAAAGACCTGGGTCTTGCGGTTTTAGAGAAGAAGATTTTTAAAGATTTTCCCTATATAAGCCTATGCAAAACCAAAGGCCCTTGGGGCGGGGGCATTTTTGGCCCCAGGGGTATAATTTGAACAATCTTGGTAGCCGTCCATTAGATGAATCTTCATACCAAATATCAAAGACCTGGGCCATGCGGTTTCAGAGAAGATTTTTAAAGATTTTCCCCATATAAGCCTCTGTAAAACCAAAGGCCCCCAGGGCGGGGGCATTTATCGCACTAGGCCTATAATTTGAACAATCTTGATAGAGGTTCAGTAAATGAAGCTTCACAACAAATATCAAAGAACTGGACCTTGCGGTTTCAGAGAAGATTTTTAATTTTTTTTCCTATAAATCTATGCAAAACCGAAGGGCTCTGGGGTGGGGGCATTTTTGGCACCAGGGATATAATTTGAATTGTCTTGGTAGAGGTCCAGTAGATGAAGCTTCATACCAAATAGCAAAGACGGAGGCCTTGTGGTTTCAGAGAAGAAGAATTTTTAAAATAGTTTCCCTATATAAGCGTATAAAAACCCAAAGGGCCCCGGGGCGGGGGAATCCGAATTTACAGTTTTTATTTATTTATTTAGTTTTATTTGTATTGGTCGGATACGTCAAAAAGTAATACATATAGCGGATTGAAATAAGAAAAGGAGAAGAAAAAAAATCGTAAAAGATGAATGTTGTACTAGACTGGGGACCGACTGTGTGAAAGGCAGACATTTTATTAGAAAGAAGAACGCGTGAACCATACACAGGAAGTTGTCTCGCATAGTCTCACCGAGAATTCACGTGATTTGACCATCAAAAAATATTTATGAGGGAAGCGAATTAGGTTGTTATGACAACGCGTGCACCTCTTAGTCTATAGACGGACATGTTCATGTCCGTACTATTTATTCTTGCATAAATACCTATGCGCATGGCTGTTTGAAACCATTGTCAAATGGACCGAAAGCCGTGCTCAAACTGCAAAAACCATGTTCAAATCATGAAATTCGCGTGCTGTTTGAACATGGATTTTGAGCTTTTGATATCACAAGACGGGCCTTGCTTTGTTTACGTTACGTTTAGCGACGTAACGTTATCGCCCTGAACGTAGCGTTTAAGGGTTCTATGATGACGTCAGAGGGTTACTGCATGACAACGTCATTGTTAACAACATTCTGAACTGGCCGCCATTTTGGTTTGCCTGTCGCATTTGAAGAGTTTATATGGAATTTATATGGAGCTTTTGGGCATTTTCGTCAAAATTTGCGGTCGGATTCGTAAGTTATGCAAGAACAACGATCATCCATGGTTATTTCATTGCATTAACATTTGCCGGATCCCTCAGCAGATATTTGAACATTCGGCCTATCGGCCTCTTGTTTAAACAGCTTCCTCGGGACCCGGAAAATGTTAATGCATGAAAAACCATGGTTGATCCCTATATTCTTGCATAAATACCTATATATGCGCATGGCTGTTTGAAGCCATTGTCAAATGGACCGAAAGCCGTGCTCAAACAGCAAAAAACATGTTCAAATCATGAAATTCGCGTGCCGTTTGAACATGGATTTTGAGCTTTTGATATCATAAGACGGGCCTTGCTTTGTTTACGTTACGTTTAGCGACGTAACGTTATCGCCCTGAACGAAGCGTTTTAGGGTTCTTTGATGACGTCAGAGGGTTACTGCATGACAACGTCATTGTTAACAACATTCTGAAATGGTCACCATTTTGGTTTGCCTGTCGCATTTGAAGAGTTTATATGGAATTTATATGGAGCTTTTGGGCGTTTTCGTCAAAGTTTGCGGTCGGATTCGTAAGTTATGCAAGAACAACGATCATCCATGGTTATTTCATTGCATTAACATTTGCCGGATCCCTCGGAAGATATTTGAACATTCGGCCTATCGGCCTCATGTTCAAACAGCTTCCTCGGTACCCGGCAAATGTTAATGCATGAAAAACCATGGTTGATCCCTATATTCGAATATTAGAACTGTTGCTTCGTTTGAGGAAACCCTTTCATATAGAGTACGACCCAAGGACCAAACTTTCGGTTGAAAATTGACATTTTTCTAACATACATCACACTTCTTTCAGGTTTACCTGTTGGTAAAGCTTTTTGTTCCTCAAAATGCTGTGCATCACGTGAACAAGTCCATGAAATGAAGACCCCCTATACCCCACTTATATAGAGAAAACTGGGATTTACGGGGATATACATTATTTGTCTTATTTTTGCTCCAAGACATAGGTTGTGGGTACTCGTTAGAACCGCCTCAATGAGGCGGTTCTAACGAGCATCCACAATTAATGTCTGCAGTATGTTTAAGAAAAAAATCACGGATTTTCATCAGAAAAATGACCATTTTGGAGATGTGAAAAAATGCACTATGTCGCACGGGTGTGTTATCATTATGGTTTCCTTTATTCTTTAGCATACTGCTTCCGTATTTGGACTGATGCCTCATTAGAGGTTCTCCTTTATTACACAGACCAGCGATGACGTCTGGAATTTGGGTACATATATCAAAATTTCCAAAATTTATTGTTCACCTGTTTCCAAGGTGCTATACTTCTACATTTTCCAGTGGATTGATACATATGCAGGTTGTAGCCTCGGTAGCTATAGCTGAGCATCTTCTATATACATGTGCTCACAGCGACCTCATCAGTAACCAGCAATTTTGGGAGAAACAAATATTTTTACTCATTTTTTACTACTTGGCTCTACAAAGATCCCCTTTAAGTTCCTACTCGACTTACTGTATGATGCTCTTTCAGATGGTGAAACCTGTTTTGCCATAGCGCTCTTAATTAGGGCCCCGCAAAGTTATTTGCGGGTGCCCTATAGTAATCATCCTGTCTGTTCGTCCGTCTGTCCGTCTGTCTGTCTGTCCGTCCGTCCACATTTTTATGTTTTTCTTAATAACTTACAAACAGTCAGACGCACCAACTTCAAACTTTAAATATAAGGTCACAATATCATTACACAATTTCATGGCAAGTTACGTAACTCTAGCTACAGTACTCTCAGAGTTATGGCCCTTTGAAAAACTTAAAAATGTCCACATTTTTCATGTTTTTTATTCTTAATAACTTACAAACCGTCAAACCTATCAACTTCAAACTTTAAATATATGGTCTCCATTATCATTACACATTTTATGGCAGGTTACGTAACTGTAACTTCAATACTCTCAGAGTTATGGCCCTTTAAAAAACTTAATAATTCAGCTTTTTTCGTCTTTTTTTCCCCTTTATTTTAAAACCGCTATAGATATTCAAATGAAACTTCCTATAGATATTAACAGTTGTCCTATAGTAATGCTCTGTCCGTCCGTTCATCCGTCCGTCCGTCAATCCGTCCGTCCGTCCATCCGTCCGTCCATCTGTCTGTCCATCTGACCGTCTGTCTATCACCATTTTTTCATGTTTTTCTTTATATTTTACAAACCTTCAAACACATCATTTTCAGCCTTTAAACGTAAGATCACAACAGCATTAAACAATGTCATGGCAAGTTACTTAACTGTAGCTGTAATACTCTGAGAGTTATTGCCTTTTGAAAAACAAAAAATCAGCTTTATTTCTGTCCATCTGACAGTGTGTCCATCGACATTTTTCATGTTTTTAGCTCACCTGGGCCGAAGGCTCCAGGGGAACTTATAGTAAAGTGGGCCCTCCGTCGTCCGTCGTCCGTCCACACTTTTGAGCAGATATATCTCTGCAGCCTGCTGGCTGATCTCAATCATTTCTCATCTGTAGCATGCCTCTGGTGGGGCATTGATGACATAAGCTTTTTTTTGAAATCGCATGAAAACTTTGGTTGCTATGGCAATCACAAGGTCGTATAGACTTACAATGGGAAAATGCTTGCCATCAACGTAGCCCCTTCAGTTTTGATTGGATCTTTCTGAAACTTATATATAAGGTGGATGGGGATAAAGCCTCGGATGAGTTCGAAAACCGGCTAAGTTGGCCCATTTATCATAGAGTAACGTCTCTTTGATTGCTGAAAATGCCGATTTTTTACTTTGTCATCACCGTAGCCCCTTCAGTTTTGATCGGATCTTTCTGAAACTTATATGTAAGGTGGCTTGGGATGAAATCTCGGATTAGTTCGAAAACCGGCCAAGTCGGCCTATTTATTATAGAGTAACGTCTCTTTGATTGCTGAAAACGCTGATTTTTGACCTTGTCATCACCGTAGCCCTTTCAGTTTTGAAAACCAGCCAAGTTGGCCCATTTATCACAGAGTAACGTCCCTTTGATGGCTGAAAATGTTGTGGGTCCTCGTTTGAACCGCCTCATTGAGGCGGTTCTAACGAGCTCTCACAGCCTATGTTTGGAGTAAAAATAAGGAAAATATCACAGATTTTGACCAGAATAGAAACCATTTCGGAGATATGAAAGAATGCACTATGTCACACGGATGCGTTATCATAATGTTTATTCGTTTACACAAAACCCATAACGATAACACACCCATTTTTTCACATCTCCAAAATGGCTACTTTTCAGATGAAAATCCGCGATATTTTTTTTTTATTTTTACTGTAGACATAGATTTGGGTACTCGTTAGAACCGCCTCATTGAGGCGGTTCTAACGAGTACCCTAAACCTATATGTCTTGGAGCAGAAATAAGAAAAATAATGAATACCCCCGTTAACCCCAGTTTTCTCTATTTAAAGTGGGATTTAGGGGGCTGTTCATTTCTCGGCTTGTTCACGTGATGAGGTGCTAAAATCCATCTTTGCTTCTGCTTGATTTCATGGGAAATGGTTTTGTTGTTGATATTTAGTTATTTTGTTAACTGTTTAGGTTTGAAAATGATGAAAATTGCTTTGCCTCAGCAAAAGTGATCACTTTAACTTTGTATCGATGTTTTTGCTTCTGTCACAGTAGTTTGCTTATTCAAAACATATACTGAAAAACCCGTCCATAATGCCGTTATGCAGTTTTCTTGGTTTTAAAAGGTTCCTCGTATTGTATTGTATTTTATTAATTGATTATCCTATATTACACAAGGTCAACCAATATTCAAAAATCATAAATCATGTGTTTAATTGCGTCAATTAATAAAATTGTCATTAATCAAGTAATTTCGTATTGTCCTAGTTACAGGCCCTCGGTCAGATGCATTGGCCTCGGCCTTCGGCCTCGAGCCAATACAGCAGACCTCGGACCTGTAACTGGGCCAATACGAAATTACTTGATTAATAACATTATAGTATTATTACAGTTCTAAAGAACTTCATTTGTACCGCAATCAGCCATTCTAGTAACATATTAAAGAGGGCCCAGTAACTGCGCGCTATAAGCGGTAGTGACCAAGAATACCCTCTACTGACCTGCAATAGGTCAAGTGACCGTTTATAGACCTGACCTACTGTCCTTAAAAAATGCAAACCCGACCGACCCTGCTTCAGATCCCCCCCCCCCCCCCACCCCCGACTCAACTATTTTTATCAATAAAAGAACAAAATAAAAATTTTCGACCCTACCCAGTATCGTCTTTGCATTTCGCGTTTTAAGTTCATTTTTGTAGTTTTTGGCATTTAGTACCTTTCAAAATACAGAGTTGCCATTTTGAGCATCTAAAATGGACTATGATATACAGTGCAAGTCTCAACATGACAATTTTATTAAAAAAATGTGTACAAAAACAAAAATACATAAAAATATAGGCTCGATCCTGATTTCTTTTTCGGGAGAAAAAATAAAATAATGAAAAAAGTTTCTCCTACCTACCATTTTTTTTCAGCATGTTAGTAGAAACAGGGCTATTTTTTACGTCTAATTTGCACATGTAGCCCTTTGTACCCCGGAAAACAACAAAACTACAAGTTATTATAAAAGCTGGTAGTTCTAAAACACTGTATAGGCCCCAAACTCCTCGACCCTAATACTGCTTGCCCCTAATAATTTTGAGATATGTTGCTTACACTATTGAAATGCTGAAAACCATCTCTGTCATTTTTAGTTTTGCCTCCCTTCTTAAATATATATGATCTCCTTTAGGTCATGTGAACTAAAAGTTAATAAGGCCATCTACTCCATTAGGATAACACGCCTATACAAATACATTATAAACTTTATCGCCGAAATTACGAATAATTTAAGATGAAAAATTGTGATATTTATGTTATTTCTAATCAAAATATAGATTGTGGGTACTCGTTAGAACCGCCTCATCGAGGCGGTTCTAACGAGTATCCACAATGTATATTTTGGATCAGAAATAAGAAAAATGAGGTTTACCCCTGTAAACCCCAGTTTACTGTATAAAAGTTGGGGTCAAGGGGGTCGAAATTAAATAGGTGTATTTTCCTGATGTCATCAATAGCAATCTTACTACCAAATAACAAGGTTCAGCTACAATGATTTTTGACATTGCCCGAATTTAAAGGGTCATATCTTGTGAATTATTTTTCAAGATTTATTCAAAAGCTTATCAGGTTATCTGCTCAAATCACTTAACCGAAAAGCTCTAGTTAACCTTTTTTTTAAATAAATATTATGACGATAATCTGTTTGTTTGATTTGAGATTTAACGCCCTCGTCAACACTGTAAAGGTCATTTTGGAGATTTTGCTTCCAATTTTGCGGGACTTTTACCCAACATTGAGATAAAATGACATCTCAAGCCCTGCCGCCCAATGAAACCAATAGGGTTTATGAGCATGGACGGACCGGCTCGCACCACTTTGCCTGGGCAGGCTTAGATCCTCTAAGCGGTTTACCAGTACTCGTGTGCGGGTCGGTTTCAGCTCATGCAGCCCATCTATTTCTTCAAGCTCCAACGGGCGGGGACCGACTGATAAGATAAAAATGTCCAATTTTACAAAGGGGTATAACTCATAAATTATTTTTCAGAAATTATTCAAAAGTTAATCAGTTCATCTACTCATTACTACTACCAATCTAATCTAAATGTGGTGTAAAAGCCACCGCCCCTCTCTCTCGCACGCGCGTGAAAACACCCGGAGTTAGTGTTCGAGAGCGATTCAATAAGCTTGAAGCTTTCATCGCAATCGAACTAAAATAAATTAGTATAAACTAAACTAACCTAATCACCAAATATCAACGTTTTTTTATGTTTTGTTTTGTTGTGTTTTTGGAGATATTTTGCTCCAATTTACAAAGGGCCATTACTCATGAGCTTTTTTTTTTTTTTTTTTTTTTTTTTCAAAATCTGTTCAAAAGTTAATGGGGTTATCCACTCATCACTAGCAATTTAATCCCTAAATGTTAAGGCTGTAGTTCTAATGTTTTTTTTTTTTTATATATATATATTTTGCTGACAAAGTAAATTGCCCAAATTTACAAAGGGTAATAATCAATGTCCTATTTTTCAAACTTTATTCAAAAGCCAATCAGGTCATCTCATCACGAAAACACGCCTATATAATTTCGACCCCCGTGAACCCCACTTTTATATAGTAAAACGGGGGTTTACAGGGGGTAAACCTTATTTTTCTTATTTCTGCTGTAAAATATAGATTGTGGGTACTCGTTAGAACCGCCTCGATGAGGCGGTTTTAACGAGTACCGACAATCAATAATTTGTATAGGCGTGTTCTCGTCTCTACCAATTCATTCGGCAACTTTCAAGCCGCTCCAGCTGAATTTTTTGTTTGAGATTTTTGCTGACAAGATTCCATCCTTTTTTTTGTAAAGGACCATTCAATTCAGGAAAGGAACATAATCTTGATGAGAAAAAGAAATGCGTCACCTACTTTCTCATAAGGAATCAATATATTTAATTTCAAAACCCTAACATGTATAATTCCCAAGTTAATCGGTGCATCTGTTGAAAAGCGTGACGAACGGACGGACGGACGAACAACCAAGAAGTAATATGCCCCTTCAAATGGTAATAGCTTCCAACTACTCTAGACATCTGACTTTTAATTGTGTATATCTATTAATATTAAAATCTAAGAAGAGTTTGTCGGTGACCTGTCTCAAAATGTGTCGGTAAGCTGTCTTCAGATCTGTCGGTGAACTGTCGCTAAATACAAATCAGTGAACTGTATTGTCGGTGGACTGTCTCGGAACCTCCTCGACCTTTAGTAGGTGTGTGTGTGTGTGTGTGTGTGTGTGTGTGTGTGTGTGTGTGTGTGTGTGTTTGTGTGATTTCTGCTCAAAATATAGAGTGTGAGCACTCGTTGGAACCGCCTCGTCGAGGTGGTTCTAACCAGTACCCACAATCTATATTTAAGAGCAGAAATAAGAAAAATATTTTTCTTATTTCTGCTGAAAATATAGATTCACGGTGAGCACTCGTTGGAACCGCCTCGTCGAGGCGGTTCTAACGAGTACCCACAATCTATATTTTAGAGCAGAAATAAGAAAAATAAGGTTTATCCCCGGAAACCCCAGTTTTTACTATATAAACCGCCCCCGCCCATAGGGGCTTGAAGAAATATATGGGTTGCACGATGCTTCCACGTAGAGCTGAATCCGGCCCGCACACTAGTACTGGTAAACCGCTAAGAGGATCTAAGCCTGTCCCGGAACCGCGGTGCGAGGCGGACCGTCCATGCTAATAAACCCTATTGGTCTCATTGGGCGACAGGGATTGAGGTGTCATTTCATCTCAATGTCGGGTAAAAGTCCCAAAAAATTGGAAGCAACGTCTCCAAAATTACCTTTACAGTGTTGACGGGGACGTTAAACCTCAAATCAAACAAACAAATTTACTATATAAGAGTGGGGTTCAAGGGGGTAAAAATTACAGAGGCATGTTTTCGTGATGAGGGGTCATGGAATCGATCCCGGGCTTCTCCAGACTGTCTATAAACAGATGTCCCGTCTCCTTATGACCTTAGCTATTGGTGGGATGTAAAAACGAAACTTCAAACGCACTAACTCTCTATTGGGATTTGTTTGTTATTGTATACATTCAGTATTTCAAAAGGGTATGTATCCCAACCCCCACCCCCAACCACCACCACCAAAACCAAAGGTCTGACATCTGGTCCTGTCGTCAAACAAGTTTACAAATCTGCATGCATATGCGTCTGTCTAACTTCGAACTGAGAGGTACTCCGTTCTACACCGTGTATTTTGTGTTTATTTGATACATTGGTTTCATTCATTCGCATTGACCCTTATAATAATCCGTTACGAGTAGTTCGTTGAACAAGGGGAGTAACTCCCTCGACTTAGATTTTTGGCGATTAAAGAGAAAAACTAGACTGTAGTAAGGTATGTTCCTTTATTTTCTTGTGAAAAATCGTGACATGTTCCAAACATGGGCTCACATTAACAACAATCGTCGTGTAAGGTATTAATTACCGGCAATCTTGTCATTGTCAACACTAACCCTAATGTAATGATAATGACCGAAATGGGCCACAAACTAATTACACGCACATGATCAGGTGCACATTTTATTTTATATTCTTGCTCCGGGGCTAATGCGATTCACAACACGGACATATATAATCGGTCCTCTTGCATAAAAATGCGGAGGTCAGAGAACTAGCCTACCTTGTTTTACGACTTTACCCCTGATTTGCTATCTATCTATCTACTGATACTGCGTCGGTCACATTTGACCATTACCGCAGGTGTACATTACATACACTCCAGGTTTTGCAGGATGAAAGCCTACACAGTAATCATGTAATTACGGTAGGGATCTTTAACTTGCACAGGGGATGGTTCTCCCTGCACAGGGGGGCTCCAGTTCACGTCCCGATCCGAAGGACGGTGCACTTTATGACATTCATCCCTTTTGCAAATGATGCCAATGGAGCGTGTTCGGACACCGAAATTTTATCGCCGCTGCCGAGGATCGAATCCGGGACCTCTAGCATCAGAGGCAAGTGCACTAACCACTTAGCTATCACGCTCCACGTGCGTGCGTGCGTATGCGCGCGGACATACCTGGGCGTGCATGCACGCGCGTGCGTGTGTGAATTGCGCGTGCGTGTGTGAATTGACTTCCATCCCTTAATAGCGCTTGTTCAAACATGCTGACTGAATGCATGTTGGACAAATACTTTAAAAATGAATATGAGTACTTGACAGAGATACAACCGTTTTCTACGTTACTTTTAAATGGGCTGATATTAATTCATTCTTGTGTGCTTTTTATAATTTACAATACACACGATGGCGATCGGGCTAGATACGACAAAGTACAGCACATTGTAAGAGTCCTGCTTAGATAAAACGCCAAAAAAATTTAAATCTTCACTGATTACTAATCGATTATTGATCAGAATGGCACGACTGATAATCGATTATCTTTTCAGCTCCGATAACCCTGCCCTGAATGGTAAGGGGAATCATCACGAAAACACGCCTACATAATTTTTATACCCCCGGAACCACACTTTTATATAGTAAAACTTGGGTTTACAGGGGTAAACATTATTTCTGCTCTAAAATATAGATTGTGGGTACTCGTTAGAACCGCCTCATCGAGGGGGTTCTAACGAGTACTTACAATCTATAGCTTGAGCAGAAGTAAGAAAAATATTGCAAATTTTCATCTTAAAATTTTCGATTTTTTGGCGGTAAAGTTTACAATGTATTTACATAGGTGTTTTTTTGTAATGTTTCGTAACATGGTCGTGAAGGGCGATGTACAGTAAAGTATCAAGATGTGATAGGGTTGTGAACAGCATTCTTAACTGAACTCGACTGATTCATATTGCTGACGTCACTGGACATGCTCAGGTCTTGTATCGCCTGTCCTCCTGAAATATGAGAAATTAGAAATTCAGATCCAAAGATCCGGGGTAGGAAGCCCTTTGAGACCAGTTAAGACTCGGACCAGACTACGCAAACGCACAGCCTGATCAGAGTCTTCGCTCTTTGCCCTGTATAGACTCTAGATTACGCATAGAATGATAAAAAACAAGGTTCTAGAGGACCCTTTTCTTGTTTCTTTTTTTTGTTTGATTTGAAGTTTAACGTCCCCGATAACACTGTAAAGGTCATTTTGGAGACGTTGCTTCCAATTTTGTGGGACTTTTACCCGACATTAAGATGAAATGACATCTCAAGCCCTGCCGCCCAATGAATTGAACATAAGCATGGACGAACCGACTCGCAACGCATTGCCTGGGCAGGCTAAGATCCTCAAAGTGGTTTACCAGTACTCTTGTGCGGGTCGGTTTTAGCTCTGCGTAGAAGATCATGCAGCCCATCTGTTTCTTCAAGCCCCGATTGGCGGGGGCTACGATCTTTTTCTAGAATTTGCAATAACTCATCCGCAATGAAGGTGTGGAAAATATAATTCATTCAGAAATTGTACTGTTGAGTTCAATAATAGAAGGGGTGGTTGGTGTATCAAGCGTCACTTGGGCGGCCAACTGATGGGCAAGGCCTGCTGTCTTTGCAACAGGTAAGGGAAGAGGGGCGGGGGGGGGGGGGTGTTGTTATTTTTTCTGTTTCTATACTTCCATTCATTATCCCTTTTCTCCCCTGTCCCCACATTCATCCCATCTACTATATCTTCTATCTCTTTTCTCTCTTTCTCTGGGAGACATTAAATGATCCACAAGGGCTGACTCAATCAATCAATCAATCAATAAAAGAAGTTAGTTGAATAACCCATTGCATGCGGGAAAACCCTAAAGAGGTACCTTGACAAACAGTGCAGGCGCAGATCAGTTCAGGTTCGTTTGACCAGGGCCTGCACTCTTCGCTAACAGAATTTTCCTTCAAAAATAGAATAAAAAAGAAAAAATAGGCCTGACATGGCAAATGAACTTGTCCAACATATACCAATGGAAGAGTCATGTATATATATGCAAATGTATTCAGACCAGTAACACCGTCATACGTCTCCAATCTGCTCTTGATTAGGGACATGGAATCACCTGGTATATTTTTGTCGCCATTCTTCAAAGGGAGACAACTTTCGGGACTTTATGTTCGCTTTACTATAAGCCCAGTCCCAGTGAAAAAGGGGTCGTCTCTTAAAGGACCGGCCCCGATAGCTCAGTTGGTAGAGTGTCTGCTCCGGGGAACGGGAGGTCACGGGTTCTATCCCGGGCCGCGACATACCAAAGTCGTTAAAAATGGTACTAGCTGCTCCTGGCTTGGTACTCAAATTTACGGAGAAGAGCTAGGACTGGTCGACCCAGTGTCAGGTTAATGTGACTGGGTGTGGTATCATGTAATGTGACTGGGACATGATACTTCAGTGAGACAGCACTATAAAAGTGAGCATTGAGCTCCCTGTCGCAACCAGACACCGTCGTGATATGACTGAAAAATTGTTGAAAGCGACGTTAAACCCGAATTCACACACACACACACACACACACACACACACACACACACACACACACACACACACACACACACACACACACACACACACACTTAAAGGAAAGGATTTGCTCCTCAGCTATTGACATGGGAGACAAAAATACTTTTGCAGTAGTTGCCTCCCCTTAAGACTACATGTACTTAAAACTGAGTATACAACCTCTAAAAAAAAACTAATTCTTAAACTTGTCATTTGATTGATTGACTGATTGGGTGGTTGACTGATTGAGCGTTGGTGCGTGAATGTGTTGGCGTTATTAAATACTACATGTACCTTAACAAGTTCTCCTATGCAGTATTTTTCCAGAAGGTCATCCGCGTGCCTTGAATGTCCCTTGGAGAGGTACGGTTCAGTAGTGTCTGTTCCAGCGTTTTCTAGGATGATTTCTTCTCCACCAGGGTGCTGAAAGCATGAGATATGGGCCCCGTCAAGCGATTTTGGTACTTATCGCCTATGCGAGCAGCGAAGGTTCAGGCGAGCCTGCGCACCCGCGCAGTCTCGCCAGAACCTTTGCTGTTCGCTCATACAAGCAGTAAATCAAGAGGAACCTTCAGACAGAAAGCCATATCCATGGCTCCTCTGAATGGCTGGGCATGCGCAGTTAAAATTTGTCATGACGGAATGCTCGGAGACACAAATTCGCTTGGCGGGGCTCATATATAGTCGAATTTCAATAACTTGAACACCCTCGGGACCATGAAATTTTGTTCTCGATAGAGGTAGTTCGATTTGCTGATCATAATTTGAAATCAAAATTATTAGCGTTTTTACCATTTTAACAAGATATGATTGTAATCTTCCGATTAAAAAGTCTCTCAGACGAACCAACATACTCAAATGAACACCCATGAGGGCTCGTTATCTGAAATATTAGGCCTCTTATGAACTGGAAGGGCTGGGCCATGGACCCGACGGAGCCCCGGTTGGCATCACTGTATGCAGCTTATATTATAAGGAACAAAATTTGTATGGTTTATGGGTGGGGATCTGAACGGTTCCTGAGATATAAGGCTTTTCAGCAATTAAGGGGTGGGGGATGACCCTTTTACCCTTTTTTGATTACTTGTAGTTGGTAAATGTATGTAATGTATGTTCATTTATATATGGTGTCTTCCATTTTTTTAAACAGTTTATGATCATATTGAGACAGTTAACATGACAACATTTTTCCAATAAGTACTGTTTTGTTCTAAGCGGTTAATTAGTGCATTGTATATTTGTCGCCCGAATACAATGGGTAATATCTGCTTTTTTTTTAATTTGCTAACCTAGAAAATATTATATGATCGATCACTAACAAAGACTGTTGCCCACATTCACTCCCTAAATCCATGGGTAAATAACTCTCGATATCCTGATCATTTATCAGACGCTCATCCGACTGAGCTAGCATGCCAAGTGACGTTTCCCAGTATTTCAGAACTAAACCACGAACAGCTTCCGTTCCCACACTACTCGGGGTTTAGGGTGTTTGACCTTTTCCAGTCGTTGTTCAAATCGCTCATTATGCTATTGAGGGTGGTTGGATGGGGTAAAAGTGACATGCATCTTGTGTCGCTGGGGCGGCCAACTGGCATTGGCTAACAGTTGGGCAATGCTTGCTGTCCTTGCAGCAGGTAATGGTGGAAGGGGAGTAAGGCTGACACGATTAATCGTACAATCGATTAATCGATCCATAAATTCTCTTTTCTCCCTTTCTCTGGGAGACGACTCAAAATGACCCACAGGGATTGACGTGTCGCATTTACGATCGGATTAAGCGCACTACTTACCTCATTTAAGAACTCCGTGACGTCATAGACCTTGTCAGAAACCACAATCCAACATGAATTAGCGTCGTGATGCTCGCCAACCTCGCTCAGGGTATACTCGGGGAATATTTTAGCTTGAAACAACTGCCCAACAATGGGGAACTGAAAATGTATTACTTTTAAGATTTAGTTTATATTGTTGTTTTTTTTCATTGATCACAAAGTGCCCATGGTGAGCCATTGTGATCAGTGAATGTCCGTCGTGCGTCGTCCATCATGTGTCGTCAACAATTTTATTTAAATGCAAACTCCTCCTAATTGATTCAAACTTCACAGGACTGTTGCCTGGGTAGCTCCCTACCAAAATAGCTAAAATCATGCCACTCCGATGATTAACATGGTCGCCAGAGCAAAAAATAGAAAACAACAGCAACAAAAAAAAAAAAAAAAAAAAAAAAAAGCATCGTAAAATGGTTTCAAACATGAACTGCTCATAAATCCTTGGGCAAAATTGATTCAAACTTCAAAGGCATGTTGCCTGGGTGACTCCCTACCAGAATAGCTAAAATCGTTCCGCTCTGAATAAAATAGATGGCCGCCAGCGCTATAAATAGAAAAAGAAACCTTTAAACGACAACTCTTCCTCTATCATAGGGATCATTTTTCACCCCAACTTCATATGAATGTTGCTTAGGTGACCCACTGCCAAAATAGCTAAAAAGGTTCGCTTCGATGAGCAAACTGGCGACAAGAGCTAAAAATAGAAAAAACAACATCGTATATTTGCTTCAAACGTAGACTTCTAATCCACTGGGCCAATTTGATTCAAACTAACGGGAATGTTGCCTAGGTGACTCCCTACCAAAATAGCTAACATTGTTCCGCTCTGATGGACAAGGTGGCCTCCAGAACTAAAATAAAAAACAGAAAGTAGAAATAGAGAACCTCCTACTGTACCCTTGGGTCAATTTCATTTAAACTTCTTAGGAATGTTGCTAAAACGGTTCAATTCCAATGAGCAAAATTGCCGCCAGAGCTAAAAGTAGAAAAAGATAAATTTGCTTCAAATGCGAGCTCCTCCTAAACACTTAAGCCAATTTGATTTAAACTTCACAGGAATGTTGTCTAGGCGGCTCCATACAATAATAGATCAATCATCCCGCCCTGATGACCAAGATAGCCATCATAGCTTAAATGGAAAAATCTTCTAACGTCAACTTCTCCTATAACCTTGGGCCAGTGTTATTCAAACTTAGGGATGTTGCTTAGGTGACCCTGTACCAAAACAGCTAAAACGGTTCCGCTCCGATGAGTAAAATGGTCGCCAGAGCTTAAAATAGAAAAAAAAAGCAACAACAACAAACAAACAAACAAACAAACCAACCAAAAACATCGTAGTTTGATTGAAACAGGAACTCCTAAACCCTTCAGCCAATTTGATTCAAACTTCACAGGAATATTGTCAAGGTGATTCCCTATCAAAAGAATCTAAATTTTTCCGCTCTGATGAACAAGGTGGCCTCTAGTGCTAAAATAGAAAAATAAATAAACGACAACTCCTCCTGTACCCTTGAGTCAATTTCAAACTCCACAGGAGTGTTGCTTAAGTCACACTCTACCAAAACAGCTAAAATGGTTCCGCTCAGGTGAGCAGTATGGCCACCAGAGCTGAAAATAGAAAACATCGTAAATTTGCTTAAAATGCGAAGTCCTCCTAAACCCTTGAGCCAATTTGATTCCAACTTCACAGGAATGTGGCTAATGTGGCTCCCTACCAAAAAAGCTAAAATCGTTCTGCTCTGATGAACAAGATGGCTGCCAGAGCTAAAAGTTGAAAGACGTCTAAAATTTGCTTTAAACACGAACTCCTCATGAACCTTTGGGCCAATTTCATTCAAACTTCATATGAATGTTGCTTAGGAAACCTCTACCGAAATAGCTAAAACAGAAATAGAAAAGGGTAAACTTGCTTCAAATGCGAACACCTCCTAAATCCCTGAGCCAATTTGATTCAAGCGTTACAGGAATGTTACCTAGGTTGCTGCCTACCAAAATAGCTAAAATCGTTTGGCTGTGATAAAACGAGCTATTATAAAAACATTGAAGATATTTGAAAATAGCATTAAACAAAACAAAACATAAACAGCTTTAAGCAGATGAAATGAAAATGTAACGTAAATAATACATTTGAAAGAAGAAAAAAGTGCAAAAAGTACAGAATATATTCATAATATGTTAATTTCATACAAAAATGGAGCAGCATTGGTGTAATAATTTGGCCGAGAATCACTTCAACGATTGTTTTGCAAATCAAAAGATTACTTTCCAGTAAGGCTTCAGCCACCGCCCATCGGGGCTTGAAGAAATAGATGGGCTGCATGATGCTTCCACGCAGAGCTGAAACCGATCCCACACGAGTATTGGTAAACCGGGCAGAGGATCTAAGCCTGGCAAAGCGGCGCGAGTCCATACTTATATAAACTCTATTGCTTTCATTCGGCGACAGGGCTTGAGATATCATTTCACCTTAATGAATGATAAAAGACACACAAAATTGGAAACAACGTCTCAAAATGACATATAAAGTGTTGACGGGGACGTTAAACCTCAAATCAATCAAAATCCAGTAAGGCTGCAAATTGTTTTCAACAAATAAATGCTGTTTTATCTCCCGAATGAGAGAAATTCCATCCCTAGTCATCATTAAGAACCAATAAGCATTGTGAGTTCTTACTAAGCATTTTAGGTAGATTTTAGTGAAACTGAATTTGAGAAAATTAAGTAAAAGCCTTTCAGGCCAGCTGTTAAGTTATAACCTTATTAGTTAAATGACTTTTGTTTAGGGCTGGCTAATCGGAGCAGAAAAGATAATCGATTATCAATATCGCCGTTGCGATCGATCGATTAGTAATCGCTAAGGTTTTGTCATAATTTTACCTGTCTGGCTTTCTGTCTGAGGATGACTCTTACCATATTTTGCACTTGACCATATGTATATTTGAACAGACAGGCCTGAGCAAACAGTGTAGACCCAGATGATACGCCACAGAATGCGGCGTCTCATCAGGGTTTGCACTGTTTGCCACTCATCCAGGTATTTTAGGCACAACCATTGGTAGTTAATTGTACATATCAAGTAATCGATTGAAAGCAAATCAGAAATGATAATCATTTTTGGGGAATTTATCGATCGATTAATCGATTATACGATTAATCGTGCCCGCCTTACTTTTGTTTATCAGCGGAACATCACTCCTGGAGAGATAAGAAGACCAGTTGCAAGTTTCCTCCTTACTGCATACACAGCAGAGACAATGTATGGACTTAGAAACGTGGAGCTGTGAAGAAACTTTATTGACTGGGAACATTTTATTGGCAACACATATTCAACCATTTACTGCCAAAATTTTATGTTTCTTCGAACTTCTCGCTTATTACGAGGACTGTTAAAATATGAATGCAAGTAGAACGTTTTCTCATGCACTAATGCGAAATTCACCTGGAAATAAATATCACAGCGTAGAAAAACATTTTACCTTTACATTGATACCAAACCTGTTAAAATCCGCCCACTTTAGTCATGTATATCGTTCGATAAACACTGTCTACTCTTGTATACTAATACAAAACATGGTTGGAAGAAGGTCAGAGTACGTCGTTGAAATACGGTCCTATATTAAGAATCGTTGTATTCTTGGTATACGGTGCAAAGACGTTTTTTGATGAAATATGTTCGGTTTATGGGCATAATGAAATGTCTTTTCCGACAGTTTTTCGTTGGTGTAAGAAATCCATCTGTGGGCTAGGCTCATCAGAAGATGCACCATTAATCGTCGGCCGAAAAGAGCGACATCTGCCAAGATGGTTGCTAGAGTGAAAGAAATAGTTGCTACCGATGCACGATACACCACTAGGCAACTAGCTAGTATGGTTGGCATCTCATTAGGAGCAGCTCATACAATTCTGAAACGGGATTTGAAAATGAGAAAGATCTGTGCTAGATGGATTCCCCATCTGTTGACAGATGAGCAGAAAAAGACACGCGTTCAGTGCGCCAGGAAGTTGCTTAAAATGTTTCCAAATTACAATGCATGGTCTTTCGCTAATGTCGTCACAGGTGACGAGACATGGGTTCACTTTTTTTGAGCCAAAACGAAAGATTCAGAACAAAATATGGGCAACAAAGTATTGCAAAAGACCATGCATTGCAAAGCGGACCATGAGCGCCAAGAAGGTAATGTATGCCATATTCTTTTCAAATCAGGGCCCTGCTATTCAGGTTGCTGTGCCTAAAGGCAAATCAGTAAATGCGAAGTTTTACAAGAATAAAGTTCTTCGAAAATTGAAGAAATATTTCAAAGAACGAAGACCCGCAACTGGTTTGGCCAATGTCAGATTGCTACATGACAATGCGCCATCGCACAAGGCGTTCATTGTGCAAGACTATCTGAAGCAGGAAAAGGTTGTTGAACCCCCTCACCCCCCCGTATTCCCCTGACCTTACCCCGTGTGACTTTTTTTGTTCCCGCTGCTGAAAAATTACCTTTCTGGTCGAAAATTTGTACAGCGCAAACACCTCGGTTCTGCAATATTCCAGTGCCTTCATAGTATACCTCGAAAAGACTACCAAAATGCATTCAGTGATTGGATCAGAAGACTGAAAGTTTGTATATCTGTTAAAGGGGAATACTTTGAGGGGACAAAATAAATTTTTCATCGAAATCTATCACGGAATCATTTTTATGTGCTTAGTTGCATTCATATTTGAACAGTCCTCGTATTAATATTGTTCGCCCCGCCCCTCGGGGCTTGGAGAAACAGATTGGGCTGCATGATGCTTCCACGCAGAGCTGAAATGACCATGACCACACACGAGTAGTGGTAAACCGCTTAGATGAACCAAGCCTGCCCAGGCAAAGCGGTGTGAGTCAGACCATTCAGTGCATATATGCCTTTTGGTTTCATTGGGCGGAAGGGCTCGAGATGTCATTGAATCTCGTTGTCGGGTTAAAGTCCCACAAAATTGGAACAACGTATCCAAAATGACCCAATGGTGTTGATGGTGACGTTAAACCTCAGTTCAAACAAAAAAACAAAATTATTAATATTGCAATGCGAAAAATTCTCTGTAACACCGGAATAGCTAAATTGTCATTGAAAATGCACTTTTTGAGAAAAAAAAAATCATTAAAATTGACAAATCATACTGTAGTCAATCCTTCGGCTTCTTTTTTATGCCCTCAACTTCGAAGAAGTTGGTGGGGGGGGGGGGGGGGGGGGGGCCGGGGGGGTATCGGTTTTGCCATGCTCGTCCGTCCGTCCGTCCTTCCGTCCGCCCTTCCGTCCGTCCTGCTTTTTTACTGCATAGCATAACTTAAGAACCATGGGAGCTAGGTTTTTGAAATTTCATACATGGATTCCTTATGAAAAAATAATTGACCTGTGTTTTTTTTCTCGTCAGGATTATGCCCCTTTCTTGAGTTATGGCCCTTTGAAAAAAATTCTTTGAACTCTTGTAAGCAAGGTTTCTCAAAACTGTTTGAGCTTTTGCCCTGAAACTTTAGAGACTGGTTTGGGATGATGAGTAGATAAACTGATTAACTTTTGAAAACAATCCGAATTATTTTTCTTGAGTTATGGCCCTTTGATTTTTTTTTGCGTTTTAAGCTTGTAAGCGAGATAACTAAAAATGTTTGAGCTATTGCCCTGAAACTTTAAAGAATGGTTGGGGATAATGAGAAGATGAACTGATTAAATTTTGACAAAAATCCATTTTTTTTTTCTTGAGTTATGCCCCTTTGAAATTTTGCGCGTTTGAAGCTTGTAAGCAAGATATCTCAAAAACTTTACGAGCTTTCGCCCTGAATCTTTACAGGCTGGTTC
This sequence comes from Lucinisca nassula, assembly GCA_963580285.1. Lineage (NCBI taxonomy): Eukaryota > Metazoa > Mollusca > Bivalvia > Lucinida > Lucinidae > Lucinisca > Lucinisca nassula. The sequence continues at coordinate 97,182,575 of OY757017.1, forward strand.
AGGATGATAAGTAGATGGACTGATTAACCTTTGAAAAAAATCCCAACTTTTTCTTCAGTTATGGCCCTTTGAATTTTTTGGGGGTTTTAAGCTTCTCGTCAGAATTATGCCCCTTTTTCGAGTTATGCCCCTCTGCGAAAAAAACTTTGAAATCTTGTAAGCAAGATATCTCAAAAACTGTTTGAGCTTTTGCCCTGAAACTTTACAGGCTGGTTCAGGATGATGAGTAGATGAACTGATTAATTTTTGAAAAAAAAAAAATCCGAAATTGTTTCCCTCCGTTATGGCCTTTTGATTTTTTTTTTTGCGTTTTAAGCTTGTAAGCAAGAAGTCTATAAAACTGTTTGAGATATTGCCCTGCAACCCTACAGAATGGTTGGGGATGATGAGAAGATGAACTGATAAACTTTTGACAAGAATCCATCTTTTTTCATGATTAATGCCCCTTTGAAATTTTGCGCGTTTTAAGCTTGTAAGCAAGATATCTCAAACACTGTTTGAGCTATTGCCCTGAAACTTTACAGGCTGGTTCAGGATGATGAGTAGATGAACTGATTAACTGTCGAAAAAAATCCGAAGGATTATGCCCCTGTCTTGAGTTATGCCCCTTTGAAAAAATACTTTGAAATCTTGTAAGCAAGATATCTCAAAAACTGTTTGAGGTTTTGCCCTGAAACTTTACAGACTGGTTTGGGATGATGAGTAGATGAACTGATTAACTTTGGAAAGAAATCCGATTTTTTTTCTTGCGTTATGGCCCTTTGAATTTTTTTTTTGCGTTTTAAGCTTGAAAGCAAGATAACTAAAAATTGTTTGAGCTTTTTCCCTGAAACTTTACAGAATGGTTGGGGATGATGAGAAAATGAACTAATTAACTTCTGACAAAAATCCACTTTTTTCTTGACGTATGCCCCTTCGAAATTTTGCGCATTTTAAGTTTGTAAGCAAGATATCTCAAAATCTGTTTGAGCTATAGCCCTGAAACTTATGATGAGTAGATGAACTGATTAATTTTTGAAAAAAAATCACATTTTTTTTTCTTCAGTTATAGCCCTTTGAAATTTTTGTAGTTTTAAGCTTGTAAGCAAGATAACTAAAAAACTGTTTGAGCTATTGCCATGAAACTTTACAGAATGGTTGGGGATGATGAGGAGATGTACTTGTTAACTTTTGACAAAAATCCATTTTTTTTTCTTGAGTTAAGTCCCTTTGAAATTTTGCGCGTTTGAAGCTTGTAAGCAAGATATCTAAAAAAACTGTATGAACTATTGCCCTGAAACTTTACAGGCTGGTCCAGGATGATGAGTAGATGAACTGATTAACGTTTAAAAAAAATCCGAATTTTTTTTCTTCAGTTATTGCCCGTTGAAATTTAGTTGTTTAAGCTTGTAAGCGAGATAACTAAAAAAACTGTTTAAGCTATTGCCCTGCAACCCTACAGAATGGTTGGGGATGATGAGAAGATGAACTGGTTAACTTTTGACAAAAATACATTTTTTTCTTGAGTTATGCCCCTTTGAAATTTTGCGCGTTTGAAGCTTGTAAGCAAGATATCTCAAAAACTGTATGAACTATTGCCCTGAAACTTTACAGGCTGGTTCAGGATGATGAGTAGATGACCTGATTAACTTCTGAAAAAATCCGAATGCTTTTTAGTCAGTTATGGCCCTTTGATTTTTTTTTTTTTTTTTTTTTTTTTGCGTTTTAAGCGTGTAAGCAAGATAACTAAAAACTGTTTGAGCTATTGCCCTGAAACTTTACAGAATGGTTGGGGATGATGAGAAGATGAACTGATTAACTTTCGACAAAAATCCATTTTTTCTCGTCAGGATTATGCCCCTTTCTTGAGTTATGCCCCTTTGCAAAAAATACTTTGAAATCTTGTAAGCAAGATATCTCAAAAACTGTTCGAGCTTTTGCCCTGAAACTTTACAGACTGGTTTGGGATGATGAGTAGATGAACTGATTAACTTTTGAAAAAAAAAAAAAAAAAAAAAAACGAAATATTTTTCTTGAGTTATGGCCCTTTGAAAGTTTTTGCGTTTTAAGCTTGTAAGCAAGATAACTCAAAACTGTTTGAGCTATTGCCCTAAAACTTTACAGAATGGTTGGGGATGATAAGAAGATGAACTGATTAACTTTTGACAAAAATCTATTTTTTTCTTGAGTTATGCCCCTTTGAAATTTTGCGCGTTTGAAGCTTGTAAGCAAGCTTTCTCAAAAACTGTAAGAGCTATTGCCCTGAAACTTTACAGGCTGGTTCAGGATGATGAGTAGATGAACTGATTAACTTTTGAAAAAAAATCGGAAGGATTATGCCCCTGTCTTGAGTTATGCCCCTTTGCAAAATAATTTGAAAATTTGTATGCAAGATATCTACTCTTTGAGCTTTTCACCTGAAACCTTTACAGACTGGTTTGGGATGATGAGTAGATGAACTGATTTACTTTTGAAAGAAATCCGATTTTTTTTCTTGCGTTATGGCCCTTTGATTTTTTTGCGGATTAAGCTTGTAAGCAAGATAACTAAAAAATTGTTTGAGCTATTTCCCTGAAACTTTACAGAATGGTTGGGGATGATGAGAAAATGAACTAATTAACTTCAGACAAAAATCCATTTTTTTTCTTGACGTATGCCCCTTTGAAATTTTGCGCATTTTAAAATTGTAAGCAAGATATCTCAAAATCTGTTTGAGCTATAGCCCTGAAACTTAACAGGCTGGTTCAGGATGATGAGTAGATGAACTGATTAACTTTTGACAAATCCATTTTTTTCTTGAGTTATGCCCCTTTGAAATTTGCCCGTTTTAAGTTTTGTAAGCAAGATATCTCAAAAACTGTTTGAGCTATAGCCCTGAAACTTTACAGGCTGGTTCAGGATGATGAGTAGATGAAACGAAAAACTTTTGAAAAAAAAATCCGATTTTTTTTTTCAGTTATGGCCCTTTGAAATTTTTGTGTTTTAAGCTTGTAAGCAAGATAACTAAAAAACAATTTGAGCTATTGCCCTGAAACGTTACAGAATGGTTGGGGATGATGAGAAGATGAACTGATTAACTTTTGACAAAAATCCTTTTTTTCTGGAGTCATGCCCCTTTGAAATTTTGCGCGTTTGAAGCTTGTAAGCAAGATATCTCAAAAACTGTACGAGCTATTGCCCTGAAACTTTACAGGCTGGTTCAGTATGATGAGTAGTTGAACTGATTATCTTTTGAAAAAAATCCGAAATTTTTTTCTTCAGTTATGGCCCTTTGAATATTTTTGGCGTTTTAAGCTTGTAAGCAAGATAACTAAAAAACTGTTTGAGCTATTGCCCTGAGACTTTACAGAATGGTTGGGGATGATGAGAAGATGAACTGATTGATTTACTTTTGACAAAAATCCAATATTTTTTCTTGAGATATTCCCCTTTGAAATTTTGCGTGTTTTAAGCTTGTAAGCAAGATATCTAAAAAACCGTTTGAGCTATAGCCTTGAAACTTTACAGACTGGTTCAGGATGATGAGTAGATGAAATGATTAACATTTGTGTTTTAAGCTTGTAAGCAACATAACTCAAAAACCTTTCGAGCTATTGCCCTGAAACTTCACGGAATGGTTGTGGATGATGAGAAGATGAACTGATTAACTTTCGACAAAAAATCCAATTTTTATGCCCCCGCCATTCGAAGAATGGTGGAAAGGGCATATAGCGTTGCCCCTGTCCGTCCGTCCGTCCGTTCGTCCGTCCGTGCGTCCGAAACTTAAACGCAGTCAATAACTTCCTTATTTATTGATGTATTTTAAAATTACCTGTCAGAAATGGTAACCATCATGAGACGATGTGTCACGTGCAAAACCCAGGTCCGTACCTCCAAGGTCAAGGTCATACTTAGAGGTCAAAGGTAAAAAAGGGTCCGAAACTTAAACGCAGTCAATAACTTTTTTATTTCTGGATGGATTTTGCAATTACTTTGTAGAAATGTTAATCATCATGAGACGATGTGTCACGTGCAAAACCCAGGTCTGTACCTCCAAGGTCAAGGTCATACTTAGAGGTCAAAGGTAAAAAAAAGGTCCGAAACTTAAACGCAGTCAATAACTTACTTGTTTTTGTATGGATTTAGAAATTACTTTGAAGAAATGTTAACCATTATGAGACGATGTGTCACGTTCAAATCCAGATCCGTACCTCCAAGGTCAAGGTCATACTTAGAGGTCAAAGGTCAAAAAAATGGTCTGAAACTTAAACACAGTCAATAACTTTCTTATCTCTGGATGGATTTTGAAATTACTTTGCAGAAATGTTGGATATCAATAAACAATCTGCCTCACACAAAACAAAGGTCCTTACCTCCAAGGTCAAGGTCATACTTAGAGGTCAAATGTGATAAAAGGGTCCAAAACTGAAACACGCTCAATAACTTTCTATGGATGAATACGAACATAGACATATTTTCAGGCGGGGGCATCCGTGTCCTATGGACGCATTTCTGGTTTTTTCTTTAGTTATGCCCCTTTCAAATTTTGCGCGTTTTAAGCTTGTAAGCAAGATATCTAAAAAAACTGTTTGAGCTATTGCCCTGAAACTTTACAGGCTGGTTCAGGATGGTGAGTAGATGAACTGATGCACCTCAGCGATAATCAAAATGTGCTTGCTGAAGACAGGTGCTTGCTCAATACAGGTGAATTTTAATGCATTTTTTTTTTTTTTTTTTTTTTTTTTTTTGGAAACAGGAATGGTTCGGTTCTGACTGTATGAGTATAGTATATACATTACGAAAACACGCCTATTCAAATACATTTTGAATTTCACCGCCACAAAAACAACAACAACAAAAAAATCAGATGAAAAAATGTTAATTTTTTCTTATTTCTGCTCAATATATAGATTGTGGGTACACAGTGAGGCGGTTCTAACGAGTACCCACAATCTATATTTTAGAGCAGAAATAGGAAAAATACGGTTTATCCTTGTAAACCCCAGTTTTACTTTATCAAAGTGGGGTTCAAGGGGGTCAAAATTATGTAGGCGTGTTTTCGTGATGCATCTCACCAAGAGCACATTAGACAATATCTTATGATGAGCTACTTGATCTCACACAATACCTTCAGTAAAAATATAACTTATTTATACACGTTTTCTTAGTGGTAGTGGAAAATGCAAGACAACCCAAAAAAAAAAAAAAAAAAATCAATGTTACTACAGAAATATATTATCATTTTTATTATTATTGGCGTAATCCGCTCTGCAAATAATTATATATCACTTTACTTACGTTTGATTTGTTCGTTAGCATTTTCATACATTCATATACACTTTCTCTTAACCCCGAATTCCGGGTTTTCGGCGATGAAAACTTGGCGCCTTTCGCATTCGGGTCTGTGGCATGTTTGTCGAGTTGGTTGGAATTAATTACGTCTTCTTCCATTTTGTGGTTCTTGATATTTACATTCGCTTTCCTTCTATGGGTTCATTATTTCTTACTCTGAAACGCATCTGAAACGCAGACTCGGCGGAAAGACCTCCGTTAACAAAAAATAATATGTGCGTCTGATGTGTTACGAGATCTCTGTATTGTATATATTCTAGGCATCGTACGGTTTTATATATCCATGTTCTGTTCTGATTAAAATGAATCCAACATCGGACGATTTTATCGTGATTTTCAGTTTTGACTATTCATACACACTTTGTTCATAAACTGTCAGAACAAGCTTTTCTTTTTGTCTTTTGAGCACTTGCTTTGCCATGTGACACTGAAGGTCAACCGTCATAATGGTCATTTGGCTTCCCTCCAAACTTATCTGTTATCAACACATGACTGTCACAATCTTGACCGCTATTGTTTACCAAACTTATACGCAATAACATTTTATAATCAGAAAGAAACTAGTTCTCTAGTTCCCTGGGTTGTTACGAAATACTAAATAACATGATATCATGACAGAATCAGAGATGAAGATAAGAATTCTGTTTTGTTATGTCAACTTTGTTGTAATATTTTGGAGCGTGTTTCTGTTGATTGCATGTTTATGCCACGCTTAACATTTCAGTCGCGTCATGAGAAAATCTGTCTTTGAGATTTGCGAACAACAAAGGTGCAGATCAGACTGCGCATGCGCGCAGTCTGATCAGCACCTTTGTATTCGCTGCTCGGGTAGAACGATATCTCTTGTTTCTATATTTAAAATTTTAAAACTCTTGTTAGTCTGTGTAGTGAGCAGGCTGGTTTGTGTCCTGCCTGGTCGCAAATACCGAAGACAGGTTTTCTCATGAAGGGGCTCATTTAACCCATTGTATACTAGTGGACTCATTCATTGTTATATGTTGGACTAGTCCATTTGTCATTTATGGGGTGTCAGGCCTATTGTTTCGCTTTTATTCTATTTTTGTTAGCAAATAGTGTAGGCCCTGATCAGACGCCGCAGAACTCAGACGCCGCTATCCTGCACTCTTTGCCAAGGTACCCCTTTAGGGTTAAAATCCTGAAAGAAAGAATCCTGAAAATACGGAAACCTTAACATATAGGACCTTAAATTTTAACAAGTTCGTTTCACGATCCAGCAGGGTGTCCAAAAAGTGGAGACGGAATGGCAAACGATATAGACCCTGATCAGACTGCTCATTCATGAGCAGTCTGATATGGGTCTGCACTGTTTGTTTAGTCCTATCTGGCCCAATACTTGGGGTCAATACGGCCCCCGCCCTTCGGGTCTTGAAGAAATAGATGGGCTGCAGGATGCTTGCACGCGGAGCTAAAATCGACCCGCACACGAGTACTGGTAAACCGCTTAGAGGATCTAAGCCTGCCCAGGCAAAGCGGTGCGAGTCGGTCCGTCTATGCTTATAAACCCTATTGGTTTCATTGGGCGACCGGTCTTGAGATGTCATTTCATCCCAATGTCGGGTAAAAGTCCCACAAAACTAGTTGGAAGCAACGTCTCCAAAATGACCTATACAGTGTTGACGCGGACGTCAAACCTCAAATCAAATAAACAAAAACTGATGATACCGAAGAAAGTGTGTTGTTGATGAAATACGGTCAACACTTTACGCATATATGACAATGGCAGTGGTCCATTTCCAATTATAGGGTGCCAGGTTTGTTTTGAATGCGGTAAGTTTTGCTAAAATGTATGTACTTTAAGCAAACAGTGCAGACCCAGATCAGACGCCGCGTTCTGCGGCGTAAGATCTGGGTCTGCAATGTTTGCCAATGCCCCCTAAAAGGCCGCCAGGCATATATGGGTTAACCAGCTTGAAGAAACAGATGGGCTGCATGATGCTTCCACGCAGAGCTAAAACCGACCGCACACGAGTACTGGTAAACCGCCTAGAGGATCTAAGTCTGCCCAGGAAAAGCAGTGCGAGTCCGCCCGTCCATACTCGAAACCCTATCGGTGTCACTGGGCGACAGGGCTTAAGATGTCATTTCATCTCAATGTCGGGTAAAAGTCCCACAATATTGGAAGCAACGTCTCCAAAATGACCTATACAGTGTTGACGGGGACGTTAATCCCCAAATCAAACAAACAAAAACTGAGGATACCGAAGAAGAAATACGGTCAACACTTAACCCATATATGACAATGGCATCTCCCACGTTATTAGTTTGGAGTGGTCCATTTCCAATTATAGGGTGCCAGGTTTGTTTTGAATGCGGTAAGTTTTGCTAAAATGTATGTACTTTAAGCAAACAGTGCAGACCCAGATCAGACGCCGCGTTCTGCGGCGTCTGATCTGGGTCTGCAATGTTTGCCAATGTCCCCCCAAAAGGCTGCTAGGCATATATGGGTTAACCATGATTGTTCATTACCTGACCGTTTGTTCGTTCACTAACTTTAATACAGATAAGACCAGAATTATGTCAACTTGTAGAAATGACCCTGCCCATATATCGGTGTCGGGATGGCATCACGTTAAACTAGTAAGAAAAGGTTGCTCAGGAAAGGCCACAATCTAAGAACGCAGCCGTCTCGAGTCACCCATAGAAAGTGACACGGAGGCACACACAAAAACAGACGAAACATGAACCAAATAACAAACAAGACACTGTAAAAGAACGGCCGCCTACGGACGGTCAGTAGTAAAACTACATCGGGGGCTTCAACTGCGGAGTTTATGAAATTTCAACCCTCGTCCTCAGTTCCAGTCCAGTATCAAACAAAAAATAACAAATTGATCCGCATGGAGTCCCTGTATAAATGAACCCCTCCATAAACCCTACTCCTTGCTTCCAAAGGATAACCCTTTTATAGAACATATTAATATGGAGAACACTGGGGTTAACAGGGGGATACATTATTTTTTTTTTCTGCTTCAAAACATAGACTGCGAGTATTCGTTAGAAATCGAGTCGGTTCTATCTGGCACTCAAAGTCTGAGTATAAATTAGACAAATATACCAAATTTTCATTCATGTTTAACCTTTTTTGTACCGGAAACCCCCAAACGTGTAGTTGGCAAACAGTGCAGGCCCAGTTCAGACGCCACAGAACGCGACGTCTGATCAGGGCCTCAACTGTTTGCTAAAAGTTCAGTCATTTTCAAAACAAAAAGACGAAAACACAACCTAACAACCCTAAATTTGGAAAAGAACTCCTGCTATATATAAGGAGGAAGATTCCATTTGGTACAAAAAGGGTTAAATGTGAAAGACTAGACTAAGCAACACTGAGGTGTTATAGTAATGTTATAGTAATGAGTTTCGGATATAATCTTCTATCATTGTCTCCCCTCTCATAGCCAACTTTTAGATTATCGAGACTCGAAATGATACTCAAATTTACATTGATGACATTTTAAGAACCTATTCCATAAAACAAAAATCAAACACAGAAAATCTGTGAAGTCGGCATTGAACACTGATTTTTTTCCAGATAACGTTAGTGTATTTCAAGGAATTGTCACCAGTACAACCCGTTTGGGTTATTTGTCACTACTGCAAAATGAAGACAAATTTGATATCGTTGTGCTCCCTTTGATTAAAGATCGGCTGGAAATAAGTGAAAGAATCTTGAAGGGACCGAAAAAAGATAGTTAAGCATTAAACTTATGGTCCTTTTTTATCGCGCCTGCTTAAAGCATGGTGCAATATTGGAGTCCGGTTTTCCGTCCATCAAGCCGTCAACAATTGCGTTCCCTAATTCAAGAGTGCATTTGTCAAGAAATATTGGAGCCTCATCAGTGATACTTGGAGCAAATCCTCAGGAGCAAATTCTTTCCTTTAAGAGTTGATCCCTATTGACATGGGAGACAAAATACTTTTGAAGGAGTTGCCTCCTCTGAAGGTGTACCCATTCCCCTTAAGATCACCCTTTGACTGTTTAAAGTGGTCTTGACCACTTTTGAACAGTTCCAAAGGTGGTCCTTTAATAGAGGAGGCTTGGTGAAGAAAATGATAAGAAACTGAAAGAACAACCGAAACCTTATAATGTGCTTCGTCCTAATTTTAGCTGGTCTTAATAGCAGAAATTGTAAATTTCCCACCATTTTTGTAGTTTTTATTTTTAGCTCACCTGAGCCGAAGGCTCCGGGGGAGCTGTTGTAATCACTCACCGTCCATCGTCGTCGTCCGTTTATCTGTCCGTCCGACCATTCACAATTTTTTAAACGACATCTCCTCCTAAACCACTAAACAGATTCTCACCGAACTTGGCAGAAATGATTTTTGGGTGGTCTTCTTTAAAAGTTGTTCAAGGAATTCTAATCCATGCAGAACTCTTGTTGCCATGGCAACAGATCGTGTGAATTTACCAATACCTTTAAAATCTCCTTGTCTGAAGCCATAAGGCCAAGGTCTTTGATATTTGGTATGAAGCTTCATCGATTAGACCTCCACCAAGTTTCTTCATATTATAGCCCTGGGGCCAAAAATGCCCCCGCGCCGAGGCCCACCGGTTTTACATAGGCTTTAAAAGCGAAAACCTTTAAAAATCTTCTTGTCTGAAACCAGAAGGCCCAGGTCTTTGATATTTGGTATGAAGCCTCTACCGGGGCCCACTGGCTTATATTGGGAAAACCTTCAAAAATCTTCTTGTCTGAAACCAGAAAGCCCAGGTCTTTGATAATTGGTATGAAGCTTCATCTAGTGGACCTCTACCAAGATTGTTTAAATTATAGACCTGGGGCCAAAAATGCCCCCGCGCTGGGGCCCACTGGTTTAACATAGGCATATATAGGAAAAACCTTCAAAAATCTTCTTGTCTGAAACTAGAAGGCCCAGGTATTTGATGTTTGGTATGATGCTTCATTTAGTGGACCTCCACCAAGATTGTTCAAATAATAGCCCTGGGGCCAAAAATGCCCCCGTGCCGGGGCCCACTGGTTTTAGGGAAAACCTTCAAAAATCGTCTTGTCTGAAACCAGAAGGCCCAGGTCTTTGATATTTGTTACGAAGCTTCATCTAGTGGACCTCTACCAAGATTGTTCAGATTATAGCCCTGGGGCCAAAAATGCACCCTGGTTTTACATAGGCTTATGTAGGGAAAACTTTCAAAAATCTTCTGGTCTGAAACCAGAAGGCCCAGGTCTTTGATATTTGGTATGAAGCTTCATCTAGTGGACCTCCACCAAGATTGTTCAAATTATAGCCCTGGGGCCAAAAATGTCCCCATGCCGGGGCCCACTGTTTTTACGTAGGCTTATATAGGGAAAACCTTCAAAAATCTTCTCGTCTGAAACCAGAAGGCCCAGGTCTTTGATACTTGGTATGAAGCTTCATCTGATGGACCTCTACCAAGATTGTTCAAATTATAGCCCCGGGGCCAAAAATGGCCCCGCGCCGGGGCCAAAAATGGCCCCGCGTCGGGGCCCTCCGCTTTTACATAGGCTTATATGGGGAAAACCTTAAAAGATCTTCTGGTATGAAACCAGAAGGTCCAAGTCTTTGATATTTAGTATGAAGCTTCATATAGTGGACCTCTACTAAGATTGTTCAAATTATTGCCCTTGGGTAAAAAATGCCCCCGCACGGGAACCCACGGTTTTTACATAAGCTTATTTGGGAAAACCTTTAAAAATCTTCTTATCTGAAACCAGAAGGCTCAGGTCTTTGCTATTTAGTATGAAGCTAAACTAGTGGACCTCTACCAAGATTGTTCATATTATCGCCCTGGGACCAAAACCGCCCCCCCCCCTGCCGGGGACCACTGATTTCACGTAGGCTTATATAGGGAAAGCCTTTGAAAATCTTTTTATCTTACACCAGAAGGCCCAGATCTTTGATATTTGGTATGAAGCTTCATCTAATTGACCTCTACCAAGATTGTTCAAATTATAGCCCTGGGCCAAAAATGTCCCCTGCCTAGTCCGACTGGTTTTACATAGGCTTATATGGGGAAACCTTTGAGAAATTTATTGTCAGACACCAGAAGGCCCAGGTCTTTAATATTTGGTAATTGGTATGAATCTTCATGTTGTGGACCTCTGCCAAGATGGTTCAATTTTTATCGCAGTGGTCCAAAATGGCCATGCCCCAGCACCCACAAGTTTTACATAGGCTTATAAAGGGAAAAAAACTTCTTGTCTGAAACCAGAAGGCCCATGTTTTTAATATTTGGTATGAATCTTCATGTAGTGGACCTCTACCAAGATTGTTCAACTTGGCACTGCCCATGGTTTTACACAGGCTAATATAGGGAGTACCTTTAAAAATATTCTTGTCTGAAACCAAAAGGCCTAGATCTTTGATATTTGGTATGAAGCTTCATCTGGTTAGACCTCTTCCGAGATCCATCAAATTATAGCCAAGGGGCCAAAAATGGCCCCGCTACGGGGCCCACATGTTTTACATAGGCTTATATAGGGAAAACCTTTAAGAATATTTTTATCTGAAACCAGAAGGCCCATGCCTTTGATATTTGATATTAAGCTTCATTTAGTAGACCTCTATGAAGATTTTTCAAATTATAGACCTGAGGCAAAAAATTGCCCTGTCCCGGGACCCACATCTCTTAGCTCAGGTGAGCGATATAGGACCATCATGGTCCTCTTTTAAGTTATATTTTTTATTTATTTATTTTTTTTTTTGATAGAAAACATTGTAGCCTGGATTAGACGCCGCTGGATTAGCCGCTGAATAATGCTTTAATGTTTTTATTCATAGTCTAAACGTACATTTTGTGTGCTCGTGAAAACAGCCACTGTGACGCGGTTCTAAAGAGTAGCCATAACATGTGTGTTGGGGCAGAAATAAGAAAAAATGTAAAATACATGTATTGGCATATCCGTGTAAACCTGATTCCCCATACAAAGTCAGATTCACAGGGGCCATCATCTCACGGCTTTGTTAACATGGCTAGTTTAGTTTATACTACGAGTAATTTATTTTAGTTCGATTATAGACGCTTATTGAATCGCTCGTGAACACCCATTCCGGATGTTATCACGCGCGCGAGAGAGAGAGGCAGTGCTTTTACACCACTGCTGACCATTTACACCTAGTCGAGAGGGGCATTGTCATTACGTGTTTTGCCCAAGGATACACCTCGCCTCCGGTGGCCGGATTCGAGCCCACAACCTTTCGATCATAAGTCGAACGCGCTCATCAGTGATCTATCAAGGCTGTTAACATGGTTAATGTGCTGTAATGAACGGCACACAAATATTTTCTTACCATGGAGAAACTATATCGAACCCGTTGTGCGAACAAGATAATATGTTGTGCGCATAAGATATTATCTTGTGCGGACAACATAATATGTTGTGCGGACAACATAAAATATTGTGCACACTAAATATATCTTGTACGCACAAGATCTTGTGCGCACAACTTACTATTTTGTTCGCACAAGGTATTATCTTGTTTGCACAATATAGATGTTGTGCGGGTAACATATTATCTTATGCATCTGATTAAAATTGTGCTAACAAGATAATATGTTGTGCGAACAAGATATTAAGCTGTGCGAACAAGATATATATATATTTTTTTTGGTTTGGGTTTTACGGCCCTTTCAAGATTATTTCACTCATATCGAGCCGATCGTTAATCAGAGGTGGGCGAAAACCGGAGTACCCGGAGGAAAACCACCTGACCTTCCGTTGCAGAACTTGGCGTCTCACACGTGGCCCGAGCGAGGCTCGAACCTACGGCGGTGAGAGACCTAATGACTGAGAGTCAGCGCTCTTATCCACTAGGCCACGGAGGCCCGTTGCGAACAGGATATTATCTTCTGTGAACAAGATAATATTTTGTGCGCACAAGATAATATCTTGTGCGCACAAGATAATCGCACAGGATATCTTGTGCAAACAAGATAATATCTTGTGCGCACAAGATATTATTTTTTGTGCAAACAAGATAATACGTTGTGCGCACAAGATATTACGAGTTGTCCGCACAGAATCAGAATCATCAGTTTGTTACTGATGACACGTCAAATGACATTCATACACCAGGACCTGTGATGTGGGAAGTTAGTCCCTAGCTCTAACCAAAGAGGTAAATTTAGCTACACAATCATCAGCACCTTCAGCTTTCGAAATAATCGAATCGGGAAGGGCATTCCCATCTCTTATAGTTCTGGGGAAGAACGACTCTTTATAAATGTCAGTTCTTGCAGTAAGGGTCTATATATCACAAGATCTATTTATATAACCTTGTTCGCAAAACATATTAAAATAAATTGCATGTCCCTTCCAGGGTTCCGTAAACTTGAGAACAAAAACTCGACATAAAATTCTGTTTGATTATCGATTGAATTACCAGTGTTTGTCTACTATGAAAATGAAGAAAAAATGTGAAATGGTTGTGACAGAGTCTCCATTGGTACTTATAGCCATTTAGCCCGTGCGATGGGAAAAAAATGTTTAATTTTGTTTGCAAGCTCATCAAGTCATCAAAGGATGGCATATTAAAATGTTCATGTTGCCTCAAGGTTCTCATTGAACCAACTTCACTAAAATTTATCATTATTGGGTTCATTGGGGCACAATGTATGTTTGATTCATATAGTGTACATCACAACTGTTCATCTAGAAAATATCAGAAATTCCTATCTTAATGGACACGAGCATTTAAGTTACTCCCCAGCGGGCACATGACGTAATTGTGACGTCACATCAACGTCGACACAACGTCATGACGTTTATGCAAAGTCACACCAACGTCGGTGCAACGTTATGACGCTGCACCGACGTTGATTTGACGTTGAACTAACGACGAGTGCCTGCTGGGTAAGCATAATAGCCTGCGAACATTGCGTACACTTGTTCAGCGCCTCGGCGAAGTTTTCCGATTGAAATTCCACATAAAAAAAAAATCAAAGTACTCACGGCGCTAGAGGGTCGATTGTCTCTGAGTGCAGGCTGGGAAAATGATCCTGAACGGTTCGGTTAACCCTTGAACTCCTGTACTGTGAGAAAACAGTGTAGATCCTGATCAGACACCGCATTCTGTGGCGTCTGATCTGGATCTACACTTTCTGCCCAACCCAACATGCTTCCAGTCAAAATGCTATAAATAACCCTCGTACGTAACACTCTGACCTCACAGCGATAATTAACCATTACGTTGCTATAGTTTCATGAACATCAACAACGAAACGCTACTTTGCTTAGTAACTTTGGGTCGATCGACAAACAGTCGACCCCAAAAAGTATCCCATTTCCATCTCAGGACTAACTCTCCCCAGCAAAACTGTGCGGCAGACGATTCTTTTTCTTTAGTGTTTTTTTTTTCTCTCAGAAAAACGGGCTACATATCTCAAGAGAATCACCTAATAGATGATTTACTGAAGCCGGCAATTCACACGAGGTGTCAAACCTAATGTCTCTCTGAAAATAAAAAAAAATGTCGTCTGCTACTGGCAGATTTAATGGGATTTTGCCGCGCTTATAAATTCTGAACTGCTAGCGTGCAGTACTGTTTTCCCTCAGCTTTGCTGAGTTTCATAATCACGCCATTTTTACTGTCATCTTGTAGTAGGTCCATAAATGCTGCAGCAGCCTCCTCTGTGCTGAAAAAATAATTTGACCGATAGAAGAAAATGATAATTCTTAAACTGCCAATCACGGCATTTGCAGACGTCATTTGAGCCAGGGCATGACAAAACCTACAATAAGATATGTGCGCCCAGCGTAGACTCGGATCAGCCTGCGCATCCAAATAGTCTAACCAGAGATATCTCTTGCTGCATGATGGAGCATTGGGTCCATAGCTATCCTTAAAGCGCACAACGAAGACTCTGACCAGACTGCGCGCATGCGCAGGCTGATCTGAGTTTTCGTTAGGCGCACATGTTTTATTGTAGGTTTTGTCATGCGCTGGCTTATTTTTATTCTTTTTTAAAAATAAATGAGCCACATATTATGTCAGGCCTTACTTTCTCCGAAAAATAATTTGGATG
Source organism: Lucinisca nassula (assembly GCA_963580285.1). NCBI lineage: Eukaryota > Metazoa > Mollusca > Bivalvia > Lucinida > Lucinidae > Lucinisca > Lucinisca nassula. Next base: position 97,197,906 of record OY757017.1, read on the forward strand.
TCTTCTCTAAACATTTGTGTGCCGCTTTAAATGTTAACAATAACTTAACAAAATTGTGGCAGATGACATACTGTTATTGGGTCGATCGGTTTACGATCGACCCAAATTTACTACATGGCCAAACGGAATTCATGCAGTTGTCCACGTGACCATCACTGATTTGGGAAAACCACTACTAATGTTTTATTAATAGAACTTGAAACGTTGCGCTATTTTTATCGATGCATCAAGAGCTATCTATAGTCTTGACAGGTATCGTGTGCTGGATAATACCCAGGTTGCACAGGAACCGCACTGTTTGCTTAAATAGTGGCATTTGAGGGTTAAACGGAATAGTATAAGAATGCCAGGTTGCTCACGTAATGAAAGAAAAACGTTAATCCAGGCCACGATGTCACGTGACGTCCTTTGGAACATTTTATTTATAAAACTGTTACACAACTAGGTAGCATTACACTAAATACTGGGAGGTACCGGGTTTTATCACTTTGGGACAGAGCTTTTAGTTGCGTTCTAAATACCAGACTTGCTTCCATTGGATATATATCCCATGTTTTATTTCGATGATAGGTGTAAGGGACTAAAATGATGCATGTTTTATAAATATACCTGCAAGCTCAAAGAAATTTTTGCTGATTTTATATGGTCACCCCTCCTTTAAAAATATTGGTTTTATTTACTCCGTTCTAGCAGGTAAACAAACATGGCTGACTGTAACTTGAAAATGAGCCGGACAACATGTGGATTTTTTCTCATTAACTTGTTGGGCTAGGATGGCTCTATAAACAAGTAAGGTTTGAAAAGTTTTGTATGTGTAGTTTTTGTGGGAGCAGGTAAAAGGTTACTATTGTCGCCTATGGAAAACATTTAGTGGAAAGCTCCCTATAGCAAAAGTAGACCACTATCCTGTTTTCAGTCATTACATACTAATTCCACACATTTGTAGGTTCTGTCCAATTCTGTTTCATAAAATGTATCCTCATGGCATGTATTTTGCCATAGATACTGTAAAAAATGTGATGGTAATGCTAATTTAGGTCTAACTGGATGTATTTGGTGAATTTTTGCCTCTGACCTATGTTATTGTGAGGGGGGGGGGGGGGGGGGGGCGGTACTTTGCAGCCATGTAAATCAGTTTTTATTGATGTGTTTGGAAAGGAGACTTGCAGTAATTGTATTTGCACAAACACAAGAAAGAATCAACTCCATCTGGAATATAAGTTTAAGGTTTCATGGCTCTAGGACTATGTCTCAAACCAAAGCAAAACTTCAAAATTGTCTCTCCAAACAGCCCGCTGCAATATCCGGATAAGTTTTCTCATCCGTTATAAGTTCTATTTCATTGTATTCATGTAAAAGGTTGTGGACAGATATATTCAGCTATTCCTCATGGCATTAAGGCATTTATTAACATTTTCTTGGCATTTTTGTCCTGAAAATATCCTCAAAATGCCATTTTTTACTATAAATAGGGGGTGTAGGTGTGAAAATAGGCATAAAAATGAGTATTGGTGCTATTTAGGCATAATTCTGTGCAATTTAGGATTGAATTGTTCCAAAGACATTGGAGAAGAACCACTGATGCAAGCCGGTGTCTGGGTTCCATTCCAGAAAGAGATAAACTTTTGCGCTTTTCAAAAACTATAGTTTGTTCGGCTTTCATTGTTGAATCTGAAAGCGATAACTTTTTCGCAAACTTGAAAGATTCTGTGTGACTGAACTTTTATTATGCATCACTAAATTATTACATATGACCTAAATTTCTATTTGGCAATTCTTTTGATGCAACATAAAGAAAATAAGGGTTTGGTATAGGTAGCATTACACTAAATACTGGGAGGTACCGGGTTTTATCACTTTGGGACAGAGCTTTTAGTTGCGTTCTAAATACCAGACTTGCTTCCATTGGATATATATCCCATGTTTTATTTCAATGTGAGAAAATGATAGGTGTAAGGGACTAAAATGATGCATGTTTTATAAATATATCTGCAAGCTCAAAGAAATTTTTGCTGATTTTATATGGTCACCCCTCCTTAAAAATGTTGGTTTTATTTATTCCGTTCTAGCAGGTAAACAAACATGGCTGACTGTAACTTGAAAATGAGCCGGACAACATGTGGATTTTTTTCTCATTAACTTGTTGGGCTAGGATGGCTCTATAAACAAGTAAGGTTTGAAAAGTTTTGTATGTGTAGTTTTTGTGGGAGCAGGTAAAAGGTTACTATTGTCGCCTATGGAAAACATTTAGTGGAAAGCTCCCACTAGGGTCGGACGACTAGTGAAATCATCGAAATCTAACGAAATTACCGAAATCACCTAAAATTACCGAAATCACCATTTTATTGATATAAAACCATGTTAAATATTTAAAATATATTGCATGGGTCTAGTTTATCATATTTATCCCCACGTTTTTCAACGAAAAGTGGGGATATTGTTATCGCCTCCGTCCGTCCGTCCGTCTGTCTGTCTGTCCGTCTGTCTGTCCGGCTATCTCCTCCTAAACCGTTAGCCGGAATTCAACCAAATTTGGTATGCGAGTTGCTTACATGAATGGCTTGCGCAAGAGCACATTTTTTTTTGTCCCCGCCCCCAGGGGCCCTGGGGAGGGGTCAAAAGGTCAAATTTTGACCTACTGTGGAGAAAACGTAGGGATTTGCGATGGCTTAAAGGAACTCATTTTTGATTTTTATTTGCCATCGACTGCGCGCTCTAGCTTGGAATTAATATTAGTAGAAAAAATCCCCAAACTTTCATTTTTTTTTTTTTTTCTTAATATAACATTGAAATCACCAGTCACCTCCGAAATTACCGAAATCACCATCATTTTGATACAAAACCATATTAAATATTTAACATATGATAATATGTGATATGGTTTAGGGTGAATCATTAATGTCAGGAAAAAAGATTCCCAACATATCACTTGATTGTGTATTTTTAGGGTATTAATCCAAATCTTCAGTCACCGCGGAAATTACCGAAATCACTGCCATTATTTTTTTTTTGTATATATGAAACCATGTTAGATATTTAAAATATTCAGAGACAGCATTCTTAGACCGGACATCATAAATGAATATATTTATGAGTATTTGACTGAAAAACACAAAACAACATTATTTTAAGCATACGGGGAGGGGTGGGGCGGTGGCATGCAGTATTGCAATATAAGCGGTGATTTCAGTAACATCTGTGGTTATTTCGTTTCAATTAGACAGCCTTCTTAATCTGAACATAATAACTAAATATATTTATGAATATATTTTGAGTATTTTACTAAAATCTACAAAACAACACTATTTCTCCCTAACAGGGACATTTAGGCATATACAGTATTGCTATATGAGCGGTGATTTCGGCAAAATCTCTGGTGATTTCGGTAAATGTTATTACTCCTAATATATTGATAGTTTGGTATACAATATAATGATAGGAGTGTTGATTTCGGTGAAATCTGTGGTGATTTCAGCGATCGTCTGTATCACCGTGTCATACGCCTCCACATTTCTGAGCTCAGCAGAAATAATAGCATAATTAAGCGAGATATGACATGCAAAATGCAAAGATTTGATTAGTTCTTCCAATTAATAATATTTTTTTTTTTTTGCACAAAATAGGTTATTCAAGGTGATTTCGGTAATTTATGAGGTGATTTCGTTAGATTTCGGTGATTTCACTAAATCATCTGACCGACACACATGTATGCCAAGTTGAGTAAAAGTAGACTTTTCGCACACCTGCTAAGAACTTAATTTTAGAACCTGAAAGGTTTAAGTGCAAAAATGAGTAGCCCATACTTTATAGGTGGTACCGTTATTAGAAATACAGCGTAGACCAAGATCGGATATAGAGTACATTGCTTCTGATCAAGTCGGCACTGTTCGCCATGTGTATGCAACAACAGTTTTGAACATGATTCAGGGCCGTACACAGACTCTGAAAAGGGGCGGGTTGAGAATGTAAATTTCAGGTAATTTGCAGAGGGTGAAAAACTGTATGAATCTGATGGGAGGGGGCTGAGTTTGCACTCTCCCCACTCTGTTGAACAAAATCCAAGTACTACCCAAAGACGTCAGAGCGCAGCGTAAGAAGAAAATTCTGGACTGTGCTCGGTTGTTTGATTTAAAGTTTAACGTCCCCGTCAACACTGTATAGGTCATTTGGGGACATTACTTCCAATGTTACGGGACGTTCAGCTCTGCGTGGAAGCATCATGCAGCCCATCTATTTATTCAAGCCCCGATTGGCGGGGGCGGGTGGACTGTGGTCGTACCCTTGGGCATTGGCAAACAGAATCTACATAATCAGACGCCACATAACGCGATGTCTGATCAGCTTTACTGTGCTTGCTTAAACGAACAGTTCGATTCTCAGCTCAGGACTATTTTCCCAACCTGTTCTCAGAGACGATCGACCCACCAGTACTCTCAGTGCTTTGATTTTGAATTAGAAATTGTGTTTTTAAAACCCTATGCCCCAATCATATGCTTGACCTTAATTGCAAAAATTTTCAAAGGACCATAACTGAAGAAAAGTTTTCAGAATTTTTCACAAGTTAATAAGGTCATGTACTTGTCATTTTCTACCAGACTGTCAAGCTTCAAGGCAACAGCTTAAAACAGTTTTCGAAACACAATTAAATGGCCAGAAATTTCAAAAGGACATAACACAAATAAAATTTCATAAAACTGTTTGAAAATTTAATCAGGTGATCTCCTCCTATGTCCTTATCAATAAACCAATATCAAGGCTCTAGCTCAAATACTTTTTCAGGTATGTCAATGCTATATAAATAAATAACTCGAAAAGGGGAGATTACGCGAACAAGAAAAAAATATAGGTCATCTATTTTTATGCAGAATTCATACTTTCAAAACACTAGCAAAAATGGCTCTTAAGTTGTGTTATGCACAGGAAAGCAAAACAATTAAATGGCAAGAAATTGCAAAGGGTCATTTCTCCAATAAACTTTCATCAAATTGGTTGAATCTTTCATCAGGTGATCTCCTCATCAGTCCCAATCGGTATACCGAATACCAAGGCAGTAGTTCGAATCCTTTTTCACATAGCTTGTTAACGAGATTTCTATGTTATTTGATTAAAAGGGAAGTGACTCGAAAAGTGGAGATAATTAGGATATGAAAAAAGGGTCAATTTTGTTTTCATGAGGAATCCATACATGAAAGTTAAGTTTTACAGTTTTGCTGCGCACAAGAAAGCAACACAGAAATTTCACAACTGCAACAAAATTTCATTAAATTAGTTGAAAATATAACCAGGTGATCTCCCCAATCAGTATATCAATATATCAAGGCTTTAGCTCAAATACTATTTCAGATATTTTGCTAACGAGATTTCTGTGATTTTATTAAAAGGGAAATAACTCGAAAAGGGGATATAATTCGGCTGAAGGAAAAAAAAACGGGTCAATGGTTTTTGTTTGAATTGAGGTTTAATGTCCCCGTTTACACTGTAAAGGTAATTTTGGAGACGTTGCTTTCAATTTTGTGGGACTTTTACCCGACATTGAGATGAAATGACATCTCATGCCCTGCCACCCAATGAAACCAATAGGGTTTATAAGCACTTACGGGCCGACTCGCACCGCATTGCCTGGAGAGGGTTAGATCCTCTAAGCGGTTTACCAGTAGTCATGTGCGGGTCGGTTTCAGCTCTGCGTGGAAGCATAATGCAGCCCATCTATTTCTTCAAGCCTCGATGGGCGGGGGCTAACGGGTCAATTGTTGTTTCATGAGGAATCCATATATGAACTTTCAAAACACTGGCATTAATGCTATGCAAAAGAAAGCAACACAGTGGCCAGAAATTGCAAAGGGCCATAACTACTAGAAAAAAAACTGTCATGGTAATTCTCACCTCAAGGTGTGCACAGTAAACAGTCCTATGTGGAAGTTAGTGAACTTAATGTTTGAATTGTTTGCCTTTTTAGATAAGTATAGATTAATCGTGGCTTTGTTTTATGGTATGCCAATGCTCTGCCGTCATCAGGCATTTCACTCGAGTATTTGAAATTCGCGAACCTCCTTGGTCTTGGGTTTAAGAGAGCTGAATCTCACTTTACGTGTCTGTCGAGTCTTGCTTGGTCCAGTTCTCCTGTCGTAACGTACTCTGAATTTTGTCCATATCAGATACAATAGCTTTTTTCATGCCTGTAGAACAAACATTTTTCAGACGAAACGTTTGATATTTGTTGCTTATTTCTAGTCCAAACATAGATTGTGGGTGCTTGTTGGAACCGTCTCACTGAGGCGGTTCTAACGAGTACCACAATCTATGTTTTTGAGCAAAATAAAGTAAGTAATGTATACCTCCATGAATCCCATATAAAATAGGGTTTACATGGATGTTCATTACATGAACTTGTATACCTGATGCGTCAAAGTGCATGCATTCTTGAAGGGGCGATGAACTTAATACATTTTTGGACCCAGAGCTATGCAGCTTGATATTGAGCTCCTGGCATTAAGAAAACACGCCTATACAAATACATTGTACATTTTACCGCCGATAAAACGGAAACTTTCAGATGAAAACTTATGATATTTTTCTTTTTTCTGCTCAAAATATAGATTGTGGGTACACGTTAGATATTCGATGAGGCGGTTCTTAAGAGTACGCACACTCCCTATTTTAGAGCAGAAATAAGAAAAAAACGCATATCCCTGTAAACCACAGTTTTACGATATAAAAGTGGGGTTCAAGGGGGTCAGAAGTATAAAGGTGTGTTTGAGTGATGGTCCGATATTAATTAGACATATTATATTGAGAAAATTGCAAGTGACAAAATGAACAAAAAGTTAGAAGGAACCCTTAAATTTCTGATGCCCTATATTTTGTGACGCCTTTTATTTTATGGTGCCTACTTACCTGACGACTCCCACCCGTTCTATGAAGGCTTTAACAAGCGCTGGATCACCGTGGTAGGTTTGACTCGGGTCCCCAGAACTCATGTTTCTAAACATAGGTGTGTCCACAAAAGCTGGGCACATGACGTTGATGCGGATCCCTGATTTCACTGCGACAGATGATATCTATAATAATGATAAAAGAAAAGAGCTGTGTATCTCCGACATGCGCTCAGCGAAAATCTGGATCGGAGTGCACAGTCTGACCCAAATCTTGCGCTATACTTGATACAAAAAGAAGGCAATGGCCTCTGTGGCTTAATGGGTAAGGTCACTAGTTTTTTACTGCTGTTGTTCGAGCCTCGCTCGAGTCGCGTGAGACGCCATGGTCAGATGTTTTTTATCAACAACAAGAATTCCGCCGAAAGCTACGTCGCGCCTGTTGGGTTGCAAAGTCACCGAACCATGAAATATAAGTCAATGTCGAATCTGGATGCTTACATTAAAGCTGTCATCCCAGGATGCAACTTTGTATGAAGATCTTATAATCCTTAAGAAATGGACTTGACCATTAGGGTGAACGCTAGAGTTGACGCAATAGTTCACAAAGTCAGTTAACCATAAAATATAGGTCAAGGTCAAATATGGATGACTTCATTAAAATTTCCATCCCTGGATGCAAGTGTGTACGAAGTATCATTAGTGAAGGTCTAATAGTTCATTAGAAATGGACTTGTTTTGTTATGAAATGGTCACGTTAAAGTTGCTATCCATAGATGCAAGTGACTGCTGGGATGGTCGCAATATTTCACAAAGTCAGTGAACCATTACACGTAGGTCAAGGTCAAATATGGATGCCTGCATTAAAATTGTCATCCGTAGATGCAAGTCTGTATGGAATATCAACAATGACGCTCTTATAGTTCTTGAGAAATGAATTTAAACATTAGGATGAACGCTAGGGGTGGTCACAACTTTCCAAAGTCAGTGAACCATGAAATGTAGGTCAAGTTCAAATATGAATGCTGTTTGCATTAAAGGTGCAATCCCTAGATGCAGGTCTGTACTAAGTATCATTAATGAAGCGCTTATAGTTGTTGAGAAATTGACTTGAACATTTTGGGCGAACGGTAGGGTGGTCGCCATAGTTTTCCGAAGTCAGTGAACCATGAAATATAGGTCAAGGTCATTTTAAAGTTGCTGTCCATAGATGCAAGTCTGTACCAAGTATCATTAATGATGCTCTTATAGTTCTTGAGAAATTGACTTGAACATTAGTGTGGACGCCAGGGTGGTCGCAATAGTTTCCAAAGTCAGTGAACCATGAAATGTAGGTCAACGTCAAATACGGATGCTTGCGTTAAAGTTGCTATCCCTAGATGCAAGGCATTGCCAAGTATCATTACTGATGCTCTTATTGTACCTTAGAAATGGACTTGAACATTAGGGTGAACGCTAGGATGGTCGCAAATGTTGACGGCTTGACGGACGGACGGACGAAGAAACGGACGGAAATTTGCTCACGTGCGCAAAATGAAGATAAAGAAGATCAATATCACTATCAGTCTGTGCGTCCACTTAGTCAGAGTACAGTCTCACATGTCAAGATGAAGAAAGACAGTCATATAGCGCACATCAAAGACTCCTATCAGACTGCACAGATGCGCAGTCTGATATGTGTCTTTGAATGTGCGCACATGATCGAAGACGAATGTTTGCTTCTCGCGGCTAAAATACGTCTCTTACGTATTATTCATGTATTTTCAGATACTGAAGTCCTTCACATAGATACAGATGATAAAGGAAGAGGACGAGGTCCTATTCCAGGACTAATATCGTGTTTCCTGGTCTGGTCAAGGCTGGCTTTTCATGTTAGTAATTTGTTCATTCTCAGGTTTTTGTCAGTTTTGTCCGTCAGTTTGTTCTGGTGTTTTACGGCCCTGTCAACACTGTTTAGGCCATATTTAGGTTTATACATATGTGGTTTACCAGTGCAGTGCACATTCCTTCGTCAGGAACTGACAACCGCCTTTGAACCAGCGGAAGGGAGGGAATGAACGAAGAAAACGTTCCAGGATCAGTCAGCAAAAAGAATGTTGCCTACCCGAGCAGGTATCGAACCCGCAACTTCCTGATCACCAGTCAGACGCGCATCCAACTGAGCAACCAAGGTTGTCTGACACCAGTAAAGGCAAATTGATGCACCTTCCCCCGTTAAGGCAAATTGATGCACCCTTACAGGGAAGGTAGCTTTGTTAAAATAGTTCTGTTTTCCTCGTTGTCAACAGGTTATGGACCTTTGCTGCTGGAGCCCCTTTGTGAAGAGACGATCTTCTTGAAAATCAAATTTCAGTTCTTACAAAAACCAATCAGGTGACAACAATTTTGAGCATTATGTTAACAGGTCCAATGAATCACTACCCATGTAAACTGCACTTTATATCTGTAAAAATAGTGCTTACAAGGGGAAACCTTTGCTTAAAATATAAATTGTAGGTACTCATTAGAATCGCCTCAATAAAACGGTTCTCACGAGTACCCTCAATTCATGTTTTGTTGCAGAAATAAGGAAAAAAGTATAAAAATAACCTGAAAAATGCTAGTTCTACAGACATCATCACGTGAACAAATCCCTGTAAACCCCTCAAAACCCTACTTTATATAGAGAAAACTGGGGTTTACAGGGTATACATTATTTGGGGTAAACATTATTTTTCTCCTTTTTTTTTCTTCAAGACATATGTTATAGGTACCCGTTTGAATCGCCTGAATAAGGCGACATAACCTATGTTTTGAGTATAAATCAGGAAAATATCACTAACTTTCCAAAAAAAAAAAAAAACTAACATTTTGAAGATGTGAAAACTGCACTATGTAACATCCACGGATGTGTTATTGTTATGATAAGAAAGACGCGATTGTAGCACATAATGTAATGACAAGATTTGAAAGACAGAAGAGAGGCTCGAAGAGCAACATTACGTGTATTTTATAGTATTCTGTACAAATTTTCTTCTCAAAATTTGTTAAACATCAATCAATGTAAATTCTCGTATGAAAACATTTATATGAAAATATTCAGAAAGCAGTAAAATGTGAACCAGAATAAGTAAGTAAAATCGGGAGTATAAATAAGAAACATAGAGGACCTTACATGAGTGTTCATGTATTATTGAATTTATTAAACTCGTTGAGGATAAGGGATACAATGCTCAGTAGCATCGAATTTTATCCCTCAACTCGTTAAAAAAAAACCACTTGGAGGATCTAAGCCTGCCTAGGCAAAGCGGTGTGAGTGTCGGACCGTCCATGCTTATAAACTCTATTGGTTTCATTGGGCGACAGGGCCTGAGATGCCATTTCATCTCATGTCGGGTAAAAGTCCCACAAAATTGGAAGCAACGTCTCCAAAATGACATTTACAGTTTTGACGGGGACGTTAAACCTCAAAGCAAACAAAACAAAACATGAGCACGAAAGCAAGATTAAATTTATCATATGACATTTAAAACGCATTTATTCACGACCTGTTGACAAAAATGTGAATATTCCGTCATTAGTAAATGCGACGTCGTTCATGACGCCGTACATGTAACGTTACGGGGCGTATCTAACTAATTTGCATATTTAATCCACCAGTGGATTATCGAATTTATTACATGGCGTTATTACATTCTCAGACGCGACGTCATATGATAAATAGCATATATACAGTAAAATTCCTATATTAAGACCACCTTTGGGACTGTTCAAAAGTGGTCTTTAAGACAACTTTTGAACTGTCCCAAAGGTGGTCCCTGACCAGAGGACTTTCTATGCAGAAAACACTAAGAAAGAATAGCTGCACTCTTCAAAATAAGCTTTTTAAAGCAGAATTAGTTTTAATTTTAGGTGGTCTTAATAGTGGAATTTCACTGTATATCCGTGATAATCATCATCATTAACGCATTACATGCGGGAAACCCCTAAAGGGGTACCTTGGCAAACAGTGCAGGGCAAGATCAGACGTCACAGAACGCGGCGTCTGATAAGGGTCTGTACTTTTTGCTAAGTCATTTTTCCGTCTAAAGTAGAATAAGAACGAAACAATAGGCCTGACACTTCTAATATGACAAAGATAGATAGAGTGATTTTTCCGTCTAAAGTAGAATAAGAACGAAACAATAGGCCTGACACTCCTAATATGACAAAGATAGATAGAGTGATTTTTCCGTCTAAAGTAGAATAAGAACGAAACAATAGGCCTGACACTCCTAATATGACAAAGATAGATAGAGTGATTTTTCCGTCTAAAGTAGAATAAGAACGAAACAATAGGCCTGACACTCCTAATATGACAAAGATAGATAGAGTGATTTTTCCGTCTAAAGTAGAATAAGAACGAAACAATAGGCCTGACACTCCTAATATGACAAAGATAGATAGAGTGATTTTTCCGTCTAAAGTAGAATAAGAACGAAACAATAGGCCTGACACTCCTAATATGACAAAGATAGATAGATAGATAGATAGATAGATAGATAGATAGATAGATAGATAGATAGATAGATAGATAGATAGATAGATAGATAAGTGAATAACTTACTGCGAAACATCGTGATGCATGAATGATCCCTGCTTTGGTACAACCGTATACTGGTGAAAATGGGTTGGGGTTCAAACCTGAAAGATACAGTCGCAGTTACTGGAACACCCATTGAACCATCAAAAATTATGAAAACACGCCTATTCAAATATATTGAGAATTTTACCACCCAAAAAATTGAAAAGATTTGCGATAAAAATCTTGATATATTTCATATTTTTGCTCAAAACAAAGATTGTGGGTACTTGTACTTGACGAGGCGGTCAAAAAGTACCCACAGTCAATGTTTTTGAAAAATATAAGAAAAATAGTGAATACCCCTGTAAACCTCAGTTTTGCTACATAAAAGTTGGTTTAAAGGGGGTCAAATTCATATAAGCGTGTTTTCGTGATGATTCGGTCAATGTAGGGTAAAAATCCCACAAAATTGACAACAACGTCTCCAAAATGGCATAGATAGTGTTGACGAGGACGTTAAACCCCAATTGAAAGAACCTGGACATTGGACGTTTCAGAATCAAGAGATTCATTTGCATTAAATACTCTTTCGTCTGCAAAGACTTTCTAAAAAATCAGGCAAACAATTTAGCTAACACCGTGTTTCAACGTAAGTATTCGTGTCAGATTTCATTTTCAATTTAGACTTGTAACAACTTTCTTTGATTAATTTCCGTTCCGATAGCATACACAATTTTGGGGGAAAATGAAACTTTTTGTCATTTTTAGCATAACAACAGATATGGTAGGTATTATGTGATTATTTAAAGAAGATACAGTCGAAGTTACTTGAACACCCATTGGCCCATGAAACATCATCGGAAAACACACTTATTCAAATATATTGAGAATTTTACCACCAAAAAATTGACAAGTTTTTCGATAAAAAAAAATCCTGATATATTTCATATTTCTGCTCAAAACAAAGATTGTGGGTACTTGTACTCGATGAGGCGGTTCTAAAAAGTACCCACAGTCAATGTTTTTGAACAGAAATAAGAAATATAATGTATACCCCTGTAAACCTCAGTTTTGCTATATTAAAGTGGGGTTAAAGAAGGTCAAAGTCATTTAAGTTTCTGCTGTTCATGAAAGTATGAACGCAGTGGGTCGCGTGCAAAATAAATGAACCCCGAAGGTTTGTTACTTTTATGAAAAGCAGAAAAATTAAGTTTATTTTTATTTTTACATTCTTTGCTCCTCATCACTGGGCGAAAAATGCTTATAGGACAAACTTTTAAAGCTAAAAAACATTTACATGCTCTTTTTCTACAAAGAACGGAACAGCGTTGACGTCACCAACGCCCATAGAGAACCATGGTGAAGAATGACGTCACTGAAAATCATGTGACTCGATGCGTTCATGGCAGTATGAACTGCATTGCTTTTTATAGGTTTACATTATACTTTACACTGGAGATGTAAATATATAGGCGTGTTTTCGTGATGATTCGTTCAATATCGGGTAAAAACCCCACAAAATTGGAAGCAACGTCTCCAAAATAGTCTGGCGAAAGAATGTGCACTGTACTGGTTAACCACTTACGTAACAGCCTGCCCAGGAAAAGTGTGGATAGGTAATAAACTGACCGGCTCAAAACGACCTAATTGGTGTTGACCGGGCCGTTTAACTCCAACACAAACAGACAAACCCGCGGCCGAGATCACGTATATGATTGTAATGATATTACCCTTGGCCTAGCTCATGCTTATTATTGTCATGATAACTACCCGCGACGGGTGTCATGTTAACGGTTATGTTAACGATTGTAATGGTATTGTAAAAATTGTACTGATATTACCGATGGCATGTTAATGATTGTTATTATATTATCTGCGGCGAAGGCCATGTGCAAATGACTGCAATGTTATTACCTGCGGCCGAGGCCATGTTTATGATTGTAATGATATTACCTGCAACCGAGGCCCTGTTCATGACTGTAGTGATATTACTTGCGGCCGAGGTCATGTTAATGATTGTAATAATATACCTAACGCCTTGGTCGTGTTAATTATTTTAACGATATTACCCACGGTCGAGGCCATGTTACTGATTGTAAAGATGTAACCATTGGCTGAGCCTGTGTTAAATGATTGTAATGATATTTACATGCGGTCGAGGTCATATTGACGTACGTTATGATATTACCCGCGGCCAAGGCCCAGTTTATGATAATGATATCATCCGCAGTCAATTTTGTTTGTTTGATCTGAGGTTTGACGTCCCCATCATCACTGTAAAGGTCATGTTGGAGACGTTGCTTCCAATTTTGTGGGACTTTTACCCGACATTGAGATGAAATGACATCTCAAGCCCTGCCACCCAATGAAACCAACATGGTTTATAAGCATGGACGGTCCGACTCGCACCGCTTTGCCTCTCAGCGGTTTACCAGTACTCGTGTGCGGGTCGGTTTCAGCTCTGCGTGGAAGCATCACGCAGCCCATCGATTTCTTCAAGCCCCGATGGGCGGTATCCGCAGTCAAGGTCATGTTAATTTTAGTAATATTACTTGTTACTGATTGTAATGATATTACCTGCAGCCGAGGCCCTGTTCATGACTGTAATAATATTACCCGCGGCCCAGGTCATGTTAATGATTGTAATAATATTCCCAACGCCTTGGTCATGTTTATATCTTTCATGATATTACATAGAAGCCTCCGTGGTGCAGTGGTTACACTACTCGCCTTGTAAACCAGCCAGGGGTCGCAGGATAGATCCCAGGCTTCTCCAGACTTTCGGATGAGTCTTTAAACCGAGGTCCTGTCTCCATATGACCTTAGCTGTTGGTGGTCGGACGTAAAACTCAAACACTCACACACTCATGATATTACACATGGCCGACCGTTTATGATTGTTATGATATTATCCGCAGTCAAGATCATGTTAATGATTGTAGTGGTATTATCTGCGGCCGAGGTCATGTAAATGATAGTAACGACCAGTGCTTCAGCTGAAGTGCACGACCCGCCGGATGCTTTTAGCTTTATGAGTGTTACCATATATGGGTATGGCGGCCATTTTGGTCATGTGACCTGGACCTAAAACGGTTCCCCCAATAAATGCCCCTTATCGTAAGGAGCAAAAATATATCTTATACTTTAGTACTGTATTCTGAATCGTTTGCAGGATAAAATGCATTCTCACTTTTCCAATACAAAAGCATATGTGTCAAAGTTTGACCTAGGCACAAAGAAGGTCAAGGTCAACCCAGGGTCACCATTTTAGCAATTTATGATGGGCCTAGGTCCCAGATGCTATTTATCAAGTTTCGTGGAAATCTGCCCAGTGGTCCTGGAGAAGACTTTTTTGAAGGGTTTTTACCAGATATGGCTTGGCGGCCATTTTGGTCATGTGACCTGGACCCGATGAACAAAGTTTGGTTTCCCCCATCCCATAGAGGCTCCATATGAAATTTGACTTCAATCGGCCCAACGGTTTCCGAGGAGAAGCAGTTCGAAAATTTTCACATTTTTAGCCTCGGCGAGGCTATACTAAATGGAATGAAATATTTCTCATGTTCATTGGTAAGATCTCATTGACATCTATCAGTATGCCAAAAATTGTTTAAATATTCCAAGCAGTTAAGTCACTATCACCAATTTTCACAAACGGGTTACGGACGGACAGAGAGACACACCATATATGGCTTTGCGGCCATTTTGGTCATGTGACCTGGACCCCATGAGCAAAGTTTGGTTTCCCCCATCCCATAGAGGCTTCATATGAAATTTGACTTCAATCGGCTCAACGGTTTCCGAGGAGAAGCAGTTCGAAAATTTTCACATTTTTCGCCTCGGCGAGACTATACTAAATGGAATGTTATTTTTCGCAAGTTCATTGGTTAGATCTCATTGATATCTATCAGTATGCCAAAAATTGTTTAACTATTCCAAGCGGTTAAGTCACTATCACCAATTTTCACAAACGGGTTACGGACGGACCCAAAGAAGGTCAAGGTCAACCTAGGATCACCATTTTAGCAATTTATGATGGGCCTACGTCCCAGATGTTATTTATCAAGTTTCGTGGAAATCTGCCCAGTGGTTCTGGAGAAGAGTATTTTTAAGGGTTTTTACCATATATGGCATGGCGGCCAGTTTGATCATGTGACCTGGACCCCATGAACAAATTTTTGTTTCACTATCCCATACAGGCTCCATATGAAATTTGACTTCAATCGGCCCAACGGTTTCTGAGGAGAAGCAGTTCGAAAAATTTCACATTTTTCGCCTCGGCGAGGCTATACTAAATGGAATGTAATATTTCGCAAGTTCATTGGTTAGATCTCATTGATATCTATCACTATGCCAAAAATTGTTTAAATATTCCAAGCGGTTAAGTCACTATCACCAATTTTCACAAACGGGTTATGGACGGACAGACAGACAGACCATATATGGCTTGGCGGCCATTTTGGTCATGTGACCTGGACCCCATCAGCAAATTTTGGCTTCCCCCATCCCATAGAGGCTCCATATGAAATTTGCCTTCAATCGGCCCAACGGTTTCCGAGGAGAAGCAGTTCGAAAAATTTCACATTTTTCGCCTCGGCGAGGCTATACTAAATGGAATGTAATATTTCGCAAGTTCATTGGTTAGATCTCATTGATATCTATCAGTATGCCAAAAATTGTTTAAATATTCCAAGCGGTTAAGTCACTATCACCAATTTTCACAAACGGGTTACGGACGGACAGACTGACAGAATGAAAGAATGACACGGTGATTTTAGGGCAACTTTAGAAATCAACCGACTTCAGTCGGTTGCTTTTTCTGCGGGTCGTGCAATATTACTTGTCACTGAGAACTGTAAATGATATTACTCGGGACCGAGTCCATATCAATGACTGTAATGATATTATCTGCGACTGAGGTCATGTTAATGTTTGTTATGATATTCTCTGGATCGAGGCCATGGAAATGGTAGTGACGAGTTAACCCGCGACCGAGGCCATGATAATGAGTGCAACGATATTACATGCAGCCGAGGCCATGTAAATGATTGTGATGATATTACCTGTGGCCGAGAACATGTAAATGATTGAAATTATAATACCTGCGGCGGAGGTCATGTTGATGGTTGTAATGATGTTAATGATTGTAATGATATTACCTGCGGCCGAAGCCATGTTAATGATTTCAATGGACAATGTTGAATATTGTAATGATATTACCCGCGGCTGGACAATGTTAAATATTGTAATGATATTACCTGCGGCCCGGACAATGTTAAATATTGTAATGATATTACCCGCGGCCCGGACAATGTTAAATATTGCGGCTGAGGTCATATTGATGAGTGTAATGATACTACCTGTGTCCGAGGATAGGTAAATGAATGTATCGACATTATCTGTGGCGAAGGCCATGTTAATGATTGTTATGATATTATCTGCGGCCGAAACCTTGTTAGTGATTGTTATGTAGCCGGGGTGGTGTTAATGATTGTTATGATATTATCTGCGGCGTAGGCCATGTTAATGATTGTAATGAGTGTAATGATATTACCTGCGGCGGAGGCCATATTTATGATTGTTCCGCCGTTTCCACCATTTTCTTTTGAGAGGTAGTCTATTCCGAGCCGTGTGCCACGCATGGTCCCTTTCTGAAATAATATGTAGGCATAGCCAGTAATTATAAAGTGTACAAATCGATATGCTGGTATCGAACCCTGATCATCAGTGAATGGCAGTAATACGTGCATCCGACTGAGCTACCGAGGCTGCGCAATAACAATGTGAGTATGCCAGCTTTCACATTTTCCTTCTGAACACTGTCAATACAGTATGACTCATTTTCTAAGCCTCCGTGTTGTGGTGGTTATGCTACTGGCCATGTAAACCAGGGGTCGCAGGATCGATCCCGGGCTTCTCCAGACTTTCGGATGAGTCTTTAAATCGAGGTCCCGTCTTCGTATGACCTCAGCCGTTGGTGAGACGTAAAACTGAAACACTCACAGTATGACTCAAAACATCGTGTACCTTTCAAAATAGATTTGGCGTTGGTCTAAAGCACCTTCTCTGTCGGGCAACTAATTTATTAGGTAGTAAACATTGCATTTGGTTGCAAATACAATATATTTAGTGATATCACTAATTCGATTTAGGGATATCACAAATTCGTTCATATTTAGTGATCTCACTAATTGGATTTATTGATATCACAAAATAGGGTATTTATAGTAAACCGGCACCGCATACAGATCAGCACACATAGCTATGCACACAATGTAGATCCGGATAAGACGGCTTATAAGGAACCGTCTCATCAGGACATTCTGTTACTGACTTTGACTAAACTCCTTGTTTACACGAACGGACCTGCCAACATTCAAAGATAGTGTCCGCCTCAGATACTCAGGGGTTGAAAGGGTAAATGCATTAGCCGGTATACCACATAGTGCACTGTGAAGAACAGGCCTCTTATTTTTCAGGCATTTGCAGGATTTCAGGCTTTTAGAGCTTGATTTTTCCTATTTTCATGCTTTTAGATTTGGATTTTTCTTCCTGTAATGTATTTCTTCAGTTACAAATAGTGTAGATCCTGATCAGATGGCTTCTTCAGAAGCCAGCTGATCTGGATCTACACTGTTTGCAAAGGTAAGGTTTGCCATGATCAGCAGGATAAGGGTTAAAGGGTGTAAAACCGGGTCTTTCAGGCATGGAAAAGCCAAGTCAGTATGAGGCCTGGAAGAAGTTTAGGGTAGTACAGAGGGTGGTAAGCATCACTAGTATTCCATCTAACTCATTAACTCTAACTCACTTATTCAGTAAACACACACGGGAGACATAGTGAATTCTTTAACGACTAAAAATGGCATTTTTTGAGAAAAATAGTTTTAATATTTTTCTACTTTAAACATAAATTGTGTGTGCTCGTTAGAACCGCCTCGGCGAGGCAACAATAAACAAATTAATGTAAACCCTTGTAAGCCCATTTTCCCGACACGAAGACGGGCCGATGAGCTGAATCATTCAGTCCCTTTATTAAATGGGATTGTTGACGCTTATGACCCACAAAGAGGGTTATCATTATTAAATGGGGTTGACAATCGTGTTAATTACACGGACTTGACCCAGAATGACAGAAATAATAAACTCATTTACCCTTAAGACTTAATACTCACCATATTAATATCTATGCACCTTTCCCAGTTGTCCTCCGATTCCCCACCCACTCCGGCATTGTTGACGACTATGTCTATGCCACCAAATGTCTCCTTCGTCGTCCTAAATGCCGCTGAAAATAATAAAAATTGATTGATTTCAGTGAGTGGAATGAGAACAACTCACATATTGTCCACCATGTTCGACGGGGAGCATACTTTTCGCGACTGCCTACAAATGTTCGCTTTCCTGTAAAGTCGGCTCCAGGTCTACACTTAAAAGAAAGCATTTGTTCCTCGTGAGGAATTGCTTTCATTTAAAAGTAGACCCTGGTTGATTAGGAAGACACAGTATTTTTTAGGAGTTGTCTCCGCTGAAATTGAAACCATTTCCCTTAAATTTACATTCGAGCCAGCGCACAATAAATCTACAATAAGACTTGCCGACCAGAAGAAACACAGATTAGCCTTTACATCCACCCAGTATTGCAACATTTTTCATTTCTCTCTTCGGCTATAGAAGGCTCATGAGATAGTCAAAGAATCTGGCCAGACTGTGCCGAGTTAAAACGACTGTAAATTAACTAAAGCCACGGTAAAAACTTTTACATTCTTACCCTCGTGCCAAAGCGACTTTCAAAATCCGACTCATGTACTGTCGTGAAACGAGAGCTTTCACGTAAAAAAAAAACAAAAACTTTTAAAATCGGACAGTTATGTTACAATATGTAAAACCGACATTCGTGTAAAACCAACTTTCAGAATCAGACTGTCATGTAAACAACAACTGTCAGAATCCGAGTTTCACCTAACACCAACTTTAAGCTCTTACTTTAACCCTTTTTTGTACCAAATGGAATCTCCCTCCTTATATATAACAGTTAATTTGTCATGATGGAATGCTCGAAGACACATATTCGCTTGGCGGGGCTCATATAATAACAGCGTTTAGAATCGGACTGTCATTGCCTCCACTTCTATTTTGTCATATGAGCCCCGCCAAGCTAATTTGGGTCTTCGAGCATTCCGCCATGACAAGTTTTAACTGCGCATGCCCAGCCATTCAGAGGGGCCAGGGATATGGCTTTCTGTCTGAAGGTTCCTCTTGATTCACTGCTTGTATGAGCGAGCAGCGAAGGTTCTGGCGAGACTGCGCGGATGCGCAGGCTCGCCTGAACCTTCGCTGCTCGCATAGGCGATAAGTACCAAAATCGCTTGACGGGGCCCATATGGCGACAGCATTTAGAATCCATTTGTCATACTTCTTTGGATTTCGATTATGGCTTTCGTGTAACAACATCTTTCAGAATCCGACTGTCATGTAACAGCAACTTTAAGAATCTGACTGTTACATTAAACAGCTTTCAGAATCCGATTGCCGTGCAACAACACACCTGAAAAAAATGCCTTTTCCCTGATTGCACTTAATTTAACCGTTTCAGCTCCGAGTTTCTGAAATGGCTTCTCCCACTTTTAAATTTTGATACATCCATTCTGTTGATCTGTTTGTTTGTTTGATCTGAGGTTTAACGACCCCGTCAACACTGTATAGGTCATTTTCGAGACACAGCTTCCAATTTTGTGGGACTTTTACCGAACACTGAGATGAAATGACATCTCAAGCCCTGTCGCGCAATGAAACCAATGGGATTTATAAGCATGGACGGTCCGACACACATCGCTTAGCCTGGGCATGCTTAGTTTACCAGTTATCGTGTGCGGTCGATTTTAGCTCTGCGCGGAAGCATCATGCAGCCCATCTATTTCTTCAAGCCCCGATGGGCGGGGGCTGTCCATTCTGTTGAATAGTTAATAATCTTTCACAGTACGACAAACTGTGTCGATTCTTTTGAGATAGCTATCATATCTGGGTGTACACTGTTTGCATATATATATATATATATATATATATATATATATATATATATATATATATATATATATATATATATATATATATATATATATATATATATATATATATATATATATATGTCTGTACCGGTCTACAGGGGTGAAATTGTTAACACCAGGCCTGAAGAACAACGCCTTTCTTTCTCCTTGTATCTCTGTTAGGCTGTGATGTACACTGTAAACTTCACACCAAAGCAATACACCAGCTCTTTCTGAATATCCGTAATTTCGCATCTTCAGTGCCGACCTGTGATGTTAGAGTACAGTGAAATTCCGCTATTGGGACCACTTAAAATTAAGACTAATTCTGGTTTAAAAAGCTTATTTAGGAGGGTGCAGTTATTCTTTCTTTGTGTTTTCTTACAACAGTGTCTTTTGGTCAAGGACCACCTTTGGGACTGTTCAAAAGTGGTCTTATAGACCACTTTTGAACAGTCCCAAATGTGGTCTTAAAATAGGAATTTTACTGTATTGACGCACATAACATGTTTCTGTCTGTTACTCTGCATATCCTTACCTTCCATGTCTGACTTTGAGGTAACATCACACTTGACAAACACGACCTTTCCCTCTCCATGTTTCTCTGTTAGTTCTTTCACTGTTTCCTCACCAGCTGCTTTGTTGTAATCAGCTATACAAACCTGAAAGAACAGAATCTGACAACTGAGCCAGCGCATGACAAATCCTACAGAAAGACACGTGTCAACAGCGAAGACACAGATCATCCTACACATCCATACTTTATGGCAAGTGTTTGCTTATCTTTCTTTGGATAGCCTCATTTGCATGGGTCTGCAGAAGGCTAATGCGATCATAGAAGACTTTGGTGAGACTGAATGCGCTGTCTGAACAGGGTTTATTGTAGATTTGTCGCGATTTCATGGCCGTCTGAACAGGGTTTATTGCAGGTTTGTCGCGATTTCATGGCCGTCGAAACAGTCAACGTTTACCACTCTCTAGGTTAATTCAGCAGGCGATAAATTGTTGGTATTTTCTTATAGTTCCTGTTTTCCAAGGAAAATCAGGAAAATATTTCAAAACGTCTTCTGCTGAGAAAAATACCCAGCATATAGAGCGTTTTATCTATTACAGCATAAAGAACCACCCAAAAGTCGTCTTTAGGCGGTGCCAGATATTTTTTTTATACCAAGAATAATATACTCGAAACGCTCTTACTTTTAACCTGATCTTTGAACGGAAAACTCTGCTTATTAAAAAGATGTAGATCGACCGGGAGGGGGGGGGGGGGGGGGGGGGGGGGGGGGGGGGGGGTTGTCAACAGTTCGTTTTCGGATCATAACTCCGCAACCGTTTGAAATATTTTAATGATACTTGGTAAGATTTTATACGTGTCAGTGCGGAGTGTAGCGTGCAAGAATGACAACTCCGCTTGTCTTCGTTTTTGAATTATCTCCCCAAATCAGTATCTTTACAATGCGCATAACTCGGCAACTGTTTGGGATGTTTCAATAATACTTGGTAGGATTACAGAACATGTCATTGATAAGTGTTGCATGCAAGAAAGTCAACTCTGCTTATCTTCATTTTCGAATTATCTCCCCTGATCAATATTTTTCAACATTTTGTTCCCGATGCATAACTCCGCAACCGTTTAAAATATTTTAATGATACTTAGTATGATTATAGAACAGGTCAGTGCGGAGGGTTGCGGGCAAGAGCGACTACTCTGCTTGTTCTCATTTTCGAATTATCTCCCCTGATCCATACTTTTTAAACATATCGTTTCCGGAGCATGATTCAACAATCGTTTGAAATATTTTAATAATACCTGGTAGGATTACAGAACAGGTCATTGCGGAGTTTCGCGTGCAAGAATAACAACTCTGCATTTGTAATGTAATGTTTGTTTTCCTGGTTTCTTGCAACTGTTGGAAAACCTGGTTTTCGTGGAATATCCACGTTTCTTGTTTTAATAATAGAACACAACTATTACCCGGGCTTAGAACATGTGATAAAGTCTTTAGCCCTGAATATCTGCTTGTACCATGGTAAGCTCTGCGTTTTTGTTTTAACAGCAAGTTGTATGAATTCGTCGTTTCAATGAATACAACAGATTCTCTGATGCTGCTGCTGCTGCTGCTGCTGCTGATGATGATGATAATGATAGATATATATTGGCGTTTAATGCTAATATATTGAAGTTTATCGCTAATACAGCAACAATAACCATCCCGTTTCAAAATATGTTTGCCATTTGGCGTTATTTCATTTGATGTAACATCAAATGGGCCCCGTCAAGCGATTTTGGTACTTATCGCCTATTCGAGCAGCGAAGGTTCAGGCGAGCCTGCGCATCCGCGCAGTCTCGCCAGAACCTTCGCTGCTCGCTCATACAAGCAATGAATCAAGAGGAACCTTCAGACAGAAAGCCATGTCCCTGGCCCATCTGAATGGCTAGGCATGCGCCGTTAAAATTCGTCATGACGGAATGCTCGAAGACCCAAATTCGCTTGGCGGGGCTCAAATGAAATAACGCCATCAAATGAAAGAACTCGTTCACTTGCAATCGAGTTCCATGCAGCGTAACAGCAAAGGAATTAACATGATTAAGGTATCGTTTGATGTTGCATTACATGTGAAAGAATCGTTAGACAACATGCAGTGAGGATCCGCAGTCAGGTATCCTCACATTGTAATCTATAGAGGTCAAATAATGATAACACCTGTATTTTTATAGCTGTTCAGAATTACATCAAATCAACCAGAAGATTCACTGCCGACTTTCCCCAAACTGAAAGTTTGAAAGTTAACGTATACAATCGTTTTAAAAGGAATTATGCCTTTAGAGCTTTACCTTCACGCTGAGGCTCCTGGCAAACCAAATTTATTCACACACACACACACACACACACACACACACACACACACACACACACACACACACACACACACACACACACACACACACACACACACACACACACACACACATTTATGCTATCTATTTTTCTTATTATTTATTTAGCTGTTGTATACGTTTGTTACAGGTTATCTTTTTAGAATGTTGCATTGTTTGCCACTGTCATGTGAATTTAAATTTTAGTTGTGATATTGTAGAGGAAGGGTCGTAACTGATGTTGGTAGAACTCGTGACCCAACCCCTTTGCTTTGTTTGTATGCAATAAAATACTATTAAACTAATCTATAGAGGTATAAAGTTCCCTAGCCTGGCAATCAGGCCCTGCATTTAAGTCATTCTTATTAACAAGGTACACAACTACAGCAAACCTTTAGAAATATGTATTATTATTTGCCCCGTATCTGTTAAATCAGACTTTACTTGAGAACATTGCTTTGCAGTGTTTTATGAAACTGCTCTATTAAACAGACTGATACCAATCTAAGTGTTCCCAAGAAACCCCCGTGCTGTAGTGGTTAAACTACACGCTTCAAAAAGCAGGGACCGTGGGGTTCGACGCTGGGCTTCTCCAGACTTTCAGCTGAGTATTTAAACCGAGGCTCGGTCTCCGTATGACCTTAGTTGTTGGTGGGACGTAAAACTTATACACTGTAATTCCATTGTAAATACTTCAAACTACCTTATGTATATTTGATAACGCATTTTATTCCGTGATAAAATACGTTTTAAGGCATATTGCTGGACAGAAATAAAATCAGTTGCTTTTGTATTTAGCCATTTTAACGTTTTCTGGTTATCTATTTGCTGACTGCTAATAGCCATTTTAACGTGTTTTTTTATACTTGCAGCTGACTGCAAATAACAACTCCGATTTATTAATAATAGTCTATGCGAAACATTAAGAAAATATTAAAAGTCTGAAATATGGGGCTAACAATGTTAGTCTTATTTATGCACAAAACATAGGTCGTTGGTTGTAGGGTACTCGTTAGAACAGCCTCACAGATTACGCATGCACGTCAGAACCGCCACAATTAGGCGGTTCTAACTAGCACCCATATTCTATATTGAAGCAGACACAGAAGATAATAAAGAAAGTTGGTAGTTTTGCAAGCTTCATGTACTGGAAATGGATTGTTATCGTAACAATAAGTACTCTGAAATGAGATTAAGCTTCTGAAAGAAAGTTGCATTACCTTGCACCCCGCTCTGGTAAGGGCCTCTGCGAACCCTTTTCCCATCCCCATAGCCCCTCCAGTTATTATTGCCACTTTGCCCTCAGGTATCATCCTGTATCTCCAATACTAATAAATTGTATTCTTACAATCAATACACATAAACATGTATACGATAAGAATATAAATATTTAAACAAATTTCTAAGTCCCCTGTTAAGACTTGATTACAACTCTATAGTGTCACGGAACATTTCTAATCCAGAATTGATTTTTCTGTCCACTTATCAACAACTCGCAGAATCCTATTTTCCATGTTATGTAACTCACATACAAAACTACCTCAGTTTCCAGTTAATCAAAAATTGTATGGGATTCATTTAGTCGGATATTTGCTCCTAATCAGTTTGAGTAAACGCGGGTAAAATCCAACAAAAAGCGACATGTGACAATCATAACATGACATCCGTGACCCCTGCGCAGTTCCCAGTGGGTCATCTATAGTGGGGAAGGAGTTATATAATTCTTACCAGACTGTAAGAATGCTTTTACTTCATTTGGCTCACATGGTAATTTTGATGAAAATTCCATGCTCCGGCTTAGCATTGATTTACATTCCATCGTACAATATTATACCTGTCAGTTTGCCCTCTTATCTCTTCTAAACAGCTTGGCAAATCTAATATCATGTTATATAAAGTATTTAGATATTGCATTACCACCTTGTTCAAGTCTTTGTGGGTACAGATACCTATACAAACAGTGTAGACCTTGATGAGACGGCTCATACTGAGCAGTCTCATCATGGTCTGTACTGTTTGCCACCCTACTAATGATTGTGACTAAACCACTATTTACAAGGACGGTCATGGCCAATTTCAAAGATGCATCACGCAAACACGCCTATACAAATACATTGCCACCTTTATCGCCGAAAAAATGCAAATTTTATGATGAAAAATTGTGATATTTTTCTTAATTATGCTCTGACATATAAATTGTGGGTACTGGTTAGAACCGCCTCGTCGATGCGGTTTTAACGAGTACCCACAATCTATATTTTAGAGCAGAAATAAGAAAAATTGGTATTTTTCTTATTTCTGCTCTAAAATATAGATTGTTGGTACTCGATAAGACCGCCTCATCGAGGCGGTTTTAACGATGATATTTTTCTTATTTCTGCTCTAAAATATAGATTGTGGGTACTCGTTAGAACCGCCTCATCGAGGCGGTTTTAACGAGTACCCACAATCTATATTTTAGAGCAGAAATAAGAAAAATAAGGTATACCCCCGGAAACCCCAGTTTTACTATATGAAAGTGGGGTTCAAGGGGGTCAAAATTATATAGGCGTGTTTTCGTGATGAAAGAGCCCACTTCTGAAGTTTAGGTGAAAGGGTTAAACCGTATGATTTTAAGGCATAGAATCGTTCACCTAGTATCTTGGGAAAAGTTCCTTGCCAACTGAAGGGGTGTGAGGTTAATTTCGTTTATTGTAAGTGTCACAGAACTTCTTGTGATTTAAGTGAACAATAAAGACCCGCCTTGCTGCGTCAGCTGATCTGGATCAACAGTGTTTCAGTGTCTCTTTCAGGAATACGCCAGGCTAAGATGGGTTGAGATAAACAGATGCTCCTTAATGGGTCAGTTGGAATGAACTTTCGGTTGAATGTGCTCCGTTAATTGTCAAGGAAACCGGAAGTCTATAGACTCTGTCAAAGGCACAGACAAACCGGAAGTCATGAACGTTGTCTCCCCTTTAAAATGGCGTTCAGTAATACATGTATCTTGTGATTGACGGTTCTATATACCTCAGAAAAAGAATTGTCTGAAGTTCTTTTAAATTAATGTTAGTGCATTGAGCTTTACTGCGCCTCCGCCCATCTGATCTTGGAGAACTCGTATATAGGGTTGCAAGGTGCTACCGCGCAGACCTGAAACCTGAACTTGAGTGGTGGTGCGAGTCTGACCCTCCTTGCGGCACCCGCCCATCTGGGCTTGAAAAAATATATGGGCTGCATGATGCTTCCGCGCAGAGCTGAAACCGACCGCATACGAAAACTAGTAAACCGCTTAGAGGATCTAAGCCTGCCCAGGCGAAGCGGTCCGAGTCGGACTATCCATGCTTATACACCCTATTTGTTTTATTGGGCGACAGGGCTTGAGATGTCATTTCATCGCAGTGTCGGGTAAAAGTCCCACAAAATTGGAAGCAACTTCTCCAAAATGACCTATACAGTGGTGACGGGGACGTTAAACCTCAAATCAAACAAACAAACTAAAGTATTATCTATTTATCAAATTAAACTGTCTACAGTTCTCAAAAACTCCCATTTAGACTGTCATTCCCTCCGACATCCTGTCAGGTTCTGTAAATTGTGAGAATCCTTCCTCATCCATTTGGCAACAACTATAAAGCAGGGCCCCGCCCTTCGGGGCTTGGAGGAATAGATTGGGCTGCATGGTGCTTCCGAGCAGAGCTGATACCGTCTGGTAAACCGGCGGTAGGATTTGAACTGTCATTTTATCTTAATATCGGGTAAAAGTCCCACAAAATCGTAAGCAACGTCTCCAAAATGACCTAAATAAGCGTTGACGGGGACGTAAACCTCAACACAAACATAACAGCGCTGAAACGATGTTCCTAAATATTTACAGCATATCACTCCAATATAAACAAGAAACAGGTTGTTGAAATGTTTTCATTTTGTAAAACCACTGGGAGAATATCAATAACTGCTCCAGGCTGATAGAAACTATCAAAATTCCACTGACCTTATCTTAACATGTCAGCAGCTGCTGTTGATCAATATACTGGTTTTCTTGCATTCCCATTACAGCATG
This sequence comes from Lucinisca nassula, assembly GCA_963580285.1. Taxonomy (NCBI): domain Eukaryota; kingdom Metazoa; phylum Mollusca; class Bivalvia; order Lucinida; family Lucinidae; genus Lucinisca; species Lucinisca nassula. The sequence goes on from OY757017.1 coordinate 97,225,285, forward strand.
AATACAGTTTTCATACAAAATCCGTTTTGAAAGAGCATTAGGAACAAGTCAATCTTCAATGGCTCGAACACTAGACCATCACGAAAACATGCCTATATTATTTTGATTCCCTGGAACCCACTTTTATATTTTTCTTATTTCTGTTCTAAAATATAGATTGTGGGTACTCGTTAGAACAGCCTCGATGAGGCGGTTCTATAAATCGAGGCGGTTCTAACGAGTACCCACAATCTATAATTTAGAGCAGAAATAAGAAAATATCAATTTTTCATCTAAAAAATCGATTTTTCCGAGGTAAAGCTTACAATGTATTTGTATAGGCATGTTTTCGTAATGCATGTAAATTTGCTCTAGACAGGGGTAGTTCGAGCGACCGAGAGTCACTAAGAGCGTCATACGTAAAGGTATAATTGGGGTCATTTTTGGGATAGCTTTACAGTGTTCTATTATAATGCTATATGATGAGTGTACCCATTAGAATCGCCTCATCGAGGCCATTCTAATGAGTTCACACAACATACATTTGAAAGATAGAAGAAAAATCTCACTAAATTACCCCTTGCTATTTCTTAATTAATAAATGAAATTTATTTTCGCGCTGTTCATGGAAAAATGAACGCAGTGGGTCGCGTGCAAAGTAAAGGAACCCCGAATTGCTAGCGACCTGATGTCGTTCATACTTTCATGAAAAGCAGAAAAAATTAAGTTTATTTTTTTATATTTACATCACTTGGTGACAAAAAAGCTTATAGGGCAAACTTTAAAGCTGAAAAAAAAACAACCATTTTACAAAGAGCGGAATAGCGTTGACCTCACCAACGCCCGTAGAGAACCATGCTTTAGAATGACGTCACTTGACGTCACCGAAAATCATGTGATTCGATGCGTTCATGGAAGTATGAACTATATAGTTATACCCCCGGCATACGAAGTATGTCAGGGGGTATATAGTTTTCGTCTTTCCGTCCGTTCGTTGGTTCTTTTGTTCGTTCGTTCGTTAGTTAGTTAGTTAGTTCGTTCGTACTTCCGTCCGTCCCGCCGTTCGTCAACCTTTACGTCAAAGTTTTGCGTTAAACCTTTTTGATTGCTCATATCTCTGTAACCACATGCTAGATTCTCTTCATATTTGGTAAAGGATATCTCTATAGCAATACCTTTCATATGGAATATCTAAGCCCCTGGGTGGGCTGTCTGTCTGTCCGTCTGTCTGTCCGTCTGTCTGTTCATCTACTTTTACATCAAAGTTTTGTGTTAAACCTTTTTCATTGCTGATATCTCTGTAACCACATGTTAGATTCTCTTCATGTTTGATGAAGGATATCTCTATAGCATTGCCTTTCATATGGAATATATAAGCCCCTGGGTCAAGCCCCTGGGTGGGCTGTCCGTCTGATTGATCATCTAATTTTACGTCAAAGTTTTGTGTGAAACCTTTTTCATTGCTGATATCTCTGTAACCACATGTTAGATTCTCTTCATGTTTGGTAAAGTATATCTCTATAGCATTACCTTTCATATGGAATATCTAAGCCCAAGGGTCAAGCCCCTGGGTGGGCTGTCTGTCTGTTCATCTACTTTTACGTCAAAGTTTTGTGTTAAACCTTTTTTCATGGCTGATATCTCTGTAACCACGTTAGATTCTCTTCATGTTTGATAAACGATTTCGTGATGCATGTCCCTGTCCCCTACCCACGGTGACCTTGACCTCAAGGTCACGGACTTAGAAATTTTACATTTGGTCAAAGTTTTATGACAAAGTTTATAGATGCCTGTATGTTCTAAATTCTAAGAAAAAATCAATTGATACTTGCATCAATGTTGCATACCAGTCCAAAGATTTCATTGATGCATACCCCACCCTGCTTCTTCATTAACTTTGATGCCCTCACTCCCTTGGTCCATTTAGAAATTTTATATTTGGTTTAGTTTTTAAAAGCACATTTATAGATTCTTATAGCTTCTTGACTTCATTCATATTACATACAAGCTCGAAAGATATATCAGAGGGTGGCGCTGGTCGGGGGTGCACTTGACCAACTGGTCGCTTTCTCTAGTTTTCTAGAGGTTTACATTAGACTTTACACTGGAAATGTAAATATTGTTTAATATGCTCTGGTTGTAAAGGACGTCATGAATGATGTCATTAGACTCCCGTCACAGAAAGTAATGGCATCCCTAAACGTCACAACACTGTCGCCACCATATGGCGGATGTTAATAGCAATCGAAGAGAAATGAAAAGTATCCAGGAAAAGGATCAATCATGGATGGGAGGGGTCGAGAGATATATCTTCTCTTTACGATCTTAGTCCGGCATGGCTCGGCAAGTCGCGTGACCCTTGGGTTCCCGGCTCGGGACGAATTTTTTTCGCCCCTCACATCCATGTAGATCTTTATATCCCTTAATATACAGTAAATTCCGCTATTAAGACCACCTATAATTAAGACTAATTCTGCTTTAAAAAGCTTATTTAGTAGGTTACAGTTATTCTTTCGTTGTGTTTTTCTGCATACAGTGTTATCAGGTCATGGACCACCATTGGGACTGTTCAAAAGTCATTACGAAAACACACCTATACAAATACATTGCCAATTTTTTTGCCAAAAATTAGAAATTTTAAGATGAAAAATTGATATATTTTTTTCATTTCTGCTTAAAACATAGATTGCGGGGCCTCGATAGAACCGCCTCGATGAGGCGGTTCTATCGAGTGCCCACAATCTATGTTTTTGAGCAGAAATAAGAAAAATAATGTATACCCCCTTAAACCCCAGTTTTACTATATAAAAGTGGGGTTCAAGGGGGTCAAGTTTATATGGGCGTGTTTTCGTGATGGTGGTCTTAAAGACCACTTTTGAACAGTCCCAAAGGTGGTCTTAATATAGGAATTTTACTGTATACTCGTAGATAATTCACTATCTGTTTTGTTACCTGTAAGAGAAAAGACTAGCCATAGGATGGGGTTCATCTTGTATGAAACGAGTTCCTTCGTTCATTTTATACGTTTTGGACATAACGCAAATGAGCCCCGACATAACATTAATAAACCCCTGCTTAGCACCTCTTTCTATAGGGATCGTTTGGGGGATAGGTGTAGTAACAATGGTAAACGCCATGTTTTCTTATTTCTGCTCCATAACACATAATGTGGAAACTCATTTGAACCGGTAGCTCAGTGACTAGAGCACTTGCCGTCCAGGGTTCGATCCATAGGCAGTGGTGATAAAGTGATGAAATAAAATTACAATGAGGTCTCTTGCTAGTCGTGGAGACTGTGTATAGAAAACACAAAGAAGGATAAAAAACAAGCTTTTTAATTTTTTGAAAGCAGAACTGGTCTTAAATTTAGATGATCTTAATAGCGGAATTTCACTGTGCTATATGAGCCCCGCCAAGCGAATTTGTGTCTTCGAGCATTCCGTACACGTCATGACAATTTTTAACTGCGCATGACCAGCCATTCAGAGGGGCCAGGGATATGGCTTTCTGTCTGAAGGTTTCTCTTGATTCACTGCTTGTATGAGCGAGCAGCGAAGGTTCTGGCGAGACTGCGCTGTTACAACGCATAATGTAGTAATGTAGTAATTTCTTCATTTTGAAATTTTTACTACATTATGCGTTGGCATAGTCGACGCGAAATGAAATAAAATGTCGTTTTTACTTCATTATGCGTCGATACTAAGAGGTTTGAGCAAAATGAAAGAATTATTTCATTTTGCGGCGATGGGTGGCATACTTAATTTTACTTCATTATGCGTCAACAGTTTGTTTGTTTGATTTGAGGTTTAACGTTCCCGTCAAGACTATTTAGGTCATTTTGGAGACATTGCTTCAAATTTTATGGGACTTTTACCCGATATTGAGATGAAATGACATCTCAATCGCTGCCGTCCAATTAAAAGCAATAGGGTTTATATGCATGGATGGGCCGACTCGCAGCAGTTTTCCTGGACAGGCTTAGACCTTCTAAGCAGATTACGAGGACTCATGTACGGGCGGTATCAGCTCTGCGTGGAAGCATCGTGCAGCCCATCTATTTATACCCCCGGCATACGAAGTATGCAAGGGGGTATATAGTTTTTGTCCATTCTGTCTGTCTGTCTGTCTGTCTGTCTGTCTGTCTGCCTGTCTGTCTTGTGTTTGATTTGTTTGATTTGAGCCTTAAAACACAAATGAGGGAAAGACATCAGGCATGAGACCAAAATAGCGCAAGGCGTACGATTTTAATTCTACTGGCTTAATCAAATACAATGAAATTCCACTATTAAGACCACCTAAAATTAATACAAATTTTGTTTTTAAAGCATATTTGGAAGGTTAAAGCTACATTTTCTTTGTGATTTTGACCTTCAGTGTGCTTTTGTGGAAGACCGTCTTTTGGACTGTTCAACTGTGGTCTTAAAGACCACTTTTGAACCGTCTCAAATGTGGTCTAAATTGTAGGAATTTAACTGTATTGCTTCCTAAGTCTTTTCGAAGACAGCTATGTTCTACCATCATTACTTCATTATGCGTCGATATGGTGCATATCAACGCGAAATGAAATAATTTTTTTACTTCATTTCGCGTCGACTATGCCAACGCATAATGTAGTAAAAAAATCAAAATGAAGAAATTACTACATTACTACATTATGCGTTGTATCACTGCGCGTATGCGCAGGCTCGCCTGAACCTTCGCTGCTCGCATAGGCGATAAGTACCAAAATCGCTTTACGGGGTCCATATCCTTCCCTTCTGTGGGGAAATAGCATTTGTATTTACCCATATATGACAAACAGAAGGTAAACTAAATATGTCCGGGTCAGCCAATTTCAATTTTTATAGTTTATGGCTTGTTGCTTTTGAATTTTTTTTTTCAAACTTTCATGCACTTTGACAAACAGTATAGTCCCAGATCAGACGGCACTTTTTGCGGCGTCTGATCTGAGGCTACAGTTTTTGCAAGCGTCCCTTTTCAAGAACGCTGGGCATACGTGGATTAAATTAAGTTTTCCAGCCCATTGCTTTTTCATTGTCCCCGTATCATATCATGTCATGACAGTGTAAATGGTATGTAATTTTATCATTTCTCACCTGTTGTTGGCCGCTTATTTGAATCTAAAAAGGCGTGCATTTAAAATGTAAACATTTGATTTAAATATTTGTCTTACATATATTGTGTTATCTTATGATATATACGATCTAAAATTAAACTGACACGTTCTTGATATGGGTTACGTTACAGACGAGTTGGCGCCAAAACGATTCTTTCATGCAGCGGTTAGCTACCCTTCAATATACAGTAAAAGGTCGCTGTAATACCTAAAAGTATGACTAAATCTGTTTTAAGGCTTATTGAGAATTTCTTTGTGTTTTTTTACCCCTAGTGTCTGCTAACAAGAGACAACCTTTGAGACTGTTCAAAAGTGGTCTTAAAGACCACTTTTGAACCGTCCCAAAGGTGGTCTTAATATAGGAATTTTTATCATGTCGTGATTGTGTAAATGAGCTAGCGCACTACAAAACGTACAAGGGTTGTGTGACCAGCGGAGACTCACATCAGCCTGCGCGAAAACTGACCAAAGTCTTCGCTCCTCCTGACTACCTGTAGAGAGTTGTTTGTTTGTTTGTTTGTTTGATTTGAGGTTTAACGTCCCCGTCAACACTGTAAAGGTCATTTTAGAGACGTTGCTTCCAATTTTGTGGGACTTTTACCCGACATTGAGATGAAATGACATCTCAAGCCCTGCCGCCCAATGAAACCAATAGGGTTTATAAGCATGGGCGGGCCGACTCGCACAGCTTTGCCTGGGCAGGCTTAGATCCTCTAAGCTGTTTACCAGTACTCGTGTGCGGGTCGGTTTCAGCTCTGCGTGGAAGTATCATGCAGCCCATATATTTCTTCAAGCCCCGATGGGCGGGGGCTATGTAGAGAGTTGCGCGTGAACGCTAACGATACTGTGAGGATATGCAGGTTTATCTGAGTCTTCACTGGTCGCACGTCTTATTACGGGTTCTTTCCATAATTAAATTTTATATGAGGACGTGTAAGCCAACCCCATCACTAAATAATATGCAACGAAACGGGGTTAAAATAGTCGGCTACATACAAAAATATACCTAGGCCCCCGCCCAGCGGGGCTTGAAGAAATAGATGGGCTGCATGATGCTTCCACGTAGAACTGAAACGGACCAGACACGCCTACTGGTAAACCGCTTAGAGGATCTTAAAGCCTGCCCACGCAAAGCGATGTGAGTTATAAACCCTATTGGTTTCACTGGGCGATATGGCTTGAGATGTCATTTCATCTTAATGTCGGCTAGAAGTCCCACAAAATTGGAAGCAACGTCTCCAAAATGACCTATGCAGTGTGTACGGGGACGTTAAACCTCAAATCAAACAAATCATACCAAAACATACCGTTTGTAATATATTCAACACTACATGTCTCAATAAGTAATGCAAACATGTTGTTCTTGTGTTAGATACGCAAGTAGGAAAGACTTTAGCGTTCGTAAGCCTTGAGAGACGCAAATAATGAGACTGAAACACGGCATCCGTAGGTTAGAGACGCAAATAGACTGAAGCACGGCGTTCGTAAGTAAGAGACGGAAATAATAAGACGGAAGCACGGCGTTTGTAAGTAAGGGACGCAAATAGTAAGACGGAAACACAGCGTTCGTAGGTAGGAGACGCTAATTATTAAGACTTGAACACGGCGCTCATGAGAAAGAGATACAATTAAACACGGCGTTCGTAAGAAAAAGACGCAAACAGTAAGGCTAAAAGTAGGAGACGTAAACATGACGTTCGTAAGTAGGAGACGCTAATAGTAAGACTGAAAAATGGCGTTTATAAGAAGGCGACGCAAATAGTAAGGCTCAAACATGACGCTCGTAAGCAGGAGACGCGAATATTAAGAATGCAACGCGGTGTTAGTAAGTATAGGAGACGCAAATAGTAAGAATGCAACACGGCGTTCGTAAGTAAGAGACGCAAATAGTAAGGCTGCAACATGACGTTCATAAATAGAAGTCGCAAACGCAAATATTAAGGATGCAACATGCCATTTATAAGAAGGAGACCCAAATAATAAGCCTGCAACATCGTAAATTAGATACACGAGTATAGGTGACGCAAGTGGAACAATGGAACATACAAACACGGATAGTTCGGATAAAAACACAGTAATTTGACTAAATCGCGATGAAACGTAGGTATGTCTTGTCACCTATAGGTGACTAAAAAGCGTTGGGAATATTGTGAACGCCTCCGTCCGTTTGTGTGTCCGTCCGTCCGTCCTTACGGACGAATCGATATCTGGCGGGGGGGGGGGGGGTGCAAAAATTTAGACAGATTGCCGTTTAAGTAGTCACTCGTCAATCAAAATGTGGTTTATTCCGTTATTTCGTATACTTGTGTCTAAATCTAAAAAAGGAAATCCACATAACAGGTAAATTTAGCCACATGAACGTCCGTTCGTGAAAACGTGAAAATATCTGTCCGTCACAATATTTCCTCCTTAACCACTGGCCGGCCGGAATGCACCAACATTTGGTACATGGCTTCTTGACATGACGAGGGCGTGCAAGAGCAGCGTTATATTTGGTTGCGTATGGACCATGCCCCGCCCAAACCCCTCGATTTCAGAAAAGACTTAATATCACAGAAACCGTCCCTAAATTATACACATTCTTGTTCCTTATGATTAGACGCATTTAGAGGCGCCAACTAGGGTGTCCCCGGGATCACACCGAGAAACTTGCATCCTTTGCTGTTAGAAACGCAAATAAATTAAATTATTATATCAAGACCACCTTTGTTACTGCTAAAAAGATGTCTTTAAGACCACTTTTGAACAATCCAAAAGATGGTCTTTTACTTAAGGACATTTAATGCAGAAAAAAGGAAAGAAAGACTAGCTGAAAGTTTTTAAATGTGATTTTAAAGAAAAATAAGTCTTGAACTCCAGCATTTCTTTATACTGTCAAGTCCTCACCCTTGTTTCATTCCTGTGGTTGTTTGATTTTTGTGTTCTCGGAGATGTTGCACTGATGAGTAAGGAGGCCTTCATGCGGACTGAACAAATTATTGGTCTAAATAGCGACGGAAGTAAGGGCGAGGATTGCGACCGCGTCAAATCGATTAAAGCAACCGCTCCCCCCCCCCCCCCCCCCCCCCAATTCTTGACATACCCTGCCATATGATTAGGTTTTGTTTGTGGTTAGCTCTCAATTCGAATAAAGTTGGTCTAAACTAATATTTACCTTGGCGCCTGCATGTAGGAGAGAGTCCGCAAATCCCTTCCCCATACCCATTGCTCCACCTGTAATCAGCGCCACCTTTCCTTCCGGTACCATGTTTGCCGTTCAGTGACCAACCAGAACTACCGGGTACTCAAAACGACAACTGAAAACTAACTACTTAGCACCTGCAGTCTGACCAGTCAGGGCTTTATTGTTTCAGTCTACACTGTTCGTTTTAAAGGGAATGAATATACCAGTTAATGTCAAATTTTCACGCCGTTTTCCAAAGGCAGACAACTTCGGGACTTCCTGTTCGCTCTTCTTTAATTTCAGCCCCACTTAAAAAGTGGTCTACTCTTAAAGGAAGGAACTTGCTTCTGATGTCTACTCTTGATGAGAAGAATTTGCTCCTAAGGAGCTAATTCTTTCCTTTTAGAAAGACCCCTATTGCAATGGGAGACAAATATGCTTCCACAGAAGTTGCCTCCCATGAAGGAGTATCCATTCCCCTTCAGTTTCTGCCACTTTTAACAAGCGAGACAACTCTCAGGACTTCCTGTTTGATCTTTTCCTTGCAGACTGAACATTTCCAGCCAAACAGCGAGTGTGTCTACTTGAAAGGGAAGAAGCCAGTTCTTTCCCTTCTTAGTAGTCCAATTTTGATAAGGGATACACAGAGTTGTCTCCCCTGAGTCTGGTTTCATTCCCCTAAATGCAACAGCCCCCGCCCATAGGGGCTTGAAGAAATATATGGGCTGCATGATGCTTCCACGCAGAGCTGAATCCGGCCCGCACACTAGTACTGGTAAACCGCTTAGAGGATCTAAGCCTATCCAGGAACCGCGGTGCGAGGCGGAACGTCCATGCTAATAAACCCTATTGGTTTCATTTGGCGACAGGGCTTGAGATGTCATTTCATCTCAATGTCGGGTAAAAGTCCCACAAAATTGGAAGCAACGTCTCCAAAATGACCTTTTCAGTGTTGACGGGGACGTTAAAACCTCAAATCAAACAAAACCCTAAATGCAAAATATATGCGCAGATTGCCTCTTTGTGCCCTGTTCAGTCATGGCCCCAGTTAAGAGGGGGTATCCATATATTATTTTTCTTATTTCTGCACGAAAACATATGTTGTTGGTATTCATTAACAGCACATATGTTGTTGGTATTCATTTACAGCGCCTCGGTGAGGCGCTTCTAATGAGTATCCACAACATATTTGTTCATGCAGAAATAAGAAAAATATGAGTTCTTTTCGGATGAGAAAAACACCTTATCTGGAGCTCCGCTGAGTGTTCTAAAAGTAACTATTCCACTTCAAAGCAAACATGTAGTTGTTGATGTTCCACTATCACATAAGAATACTATGCACACTGAAATTTTCTTTCGTTAATTTTATTGCCGACGCTTTTCTCATATAAAACTTTTATCCATTATGTCTACAATAAGTAGTTCAAAGATCACATACACAATATCTTATTGAAAACCATGGATGGTGAAAAAACTTTACTGTAACGAACCGCATTATGCGAAAATGTGGCTTAGGAAGGTAATTGAACAAACTGTAAAATTTAGATATACCATTTTGGAAAGGCTTCGGGTCTTTAATTATCCATAATGCATACAGGTTTCACATTTTATCCATATTGCACCCGTACTGGCTAGATTATCCATAATACACCCAAACTAACTAGTTGGGTGGTTGGATGAGGCGAAAGCGTCATGTATCTTGCGTTACTGGGGCGTCATAGTGATGTTGGCTTACATTTTGGCATGGCCTGCTGCACTTGCAGCAGGGGAAATGTGGTTATGTCTTCAGATTTTACACCTCCATTTATTTTCCTCTTTCTCTCCTGTCATCCTCTCTACTGTGTCTTCTGTCTGCCCCCCCCCCACTTCTCTCTCTGGGAGACGACACGAAGTGACCAATAAGTTTTAAGTGTCGTTAAACCCCAACACCATCAACCAATTCCAGACTTAATAAATAATAGAGAAACTCCGCTATTAAGACCACCTAAAACTAGGACTAATTCTCCTTTAGAAAGCACATTTGAAAGTTTTCAATCATTCTTCCTGTGTGTTTTCTGCACCAAGACTGACTAGATTCATATTGTGCTCATACTTTAATTGTGTCACTATTGGCCCATCATACCACATGGCTGTAAGGATGCGGTGGTTTCACATGAGGGGAGGGGGGGTGGTGCGGGGGAGAGTGGTTTTCTATAATGGTCTTATCAGTTCAGTCTTTCTAAAGTTATTGAAAGTTCAAGTAAAGTCAACCCGTATTGTATGGAAAATTAAAAACAAGACAAGCTCTAAAATTAGGGCCTACATTATAGGTCGCGTTGGTCTAAATGTTTCAGTTTCACAGATACGAGGGCGAGTCAATAAAAAAACCAGCCTAACATATTTCTGGGTGAGATCGATCTCTTCTTTTACAATGTAATTGCCGCACCCCCCCCCCCCCCACACACACACACCCTGTAATGATACACTTTGACCAACGCTGTTCCAGTAATATCAAATATCAGCCCAGAACTGAAGAAGCCATGGTCCTTGTCTCCGACCCACGCCTCAACTGCCGCCACGACTTTTTCGTTAGGCCGGAAATGACGTCCATGGATATCCTTTTTAAAGTTGGGAGTACGAAATTGGTCCTAGGAGCTGAGTACGGAGAATACGCGGGGTGCGAGATTAGCTCGTGCCCATTCCGCTCAACAACATCCATTGCAATTTTGTAAGTACGGCTGTAAGTATTGGACTCTTCCATTGTCCTGTTGGAGCAGAATCCCTTTGGAGAGTTTACCTCGTCATTTTTCACGGACCGCAGTTCTCAGTTGCATAATACGCACCTCTTTGCTACAAAATAGAAGTGAAGGCAATGATCAGGAATCGATACAATTAACCTATAGCTCTCATCATTGACACCAAAGGGAAAGAAACACAGCCATGAAAAGTCCAACATAATAATGTCTTGTGTGTCCCGAAATACTATTGCCATCACCTTGCAAGCAGAGGGTTGCGTTTTGAACTTCCTTGGCTTCGGAGACCCGGCCCTATCCATTGTCGACTTAGAGTTTTATTCTCTGGCTCATCATAATGGTCCCAGGTCTCATCTGCAGTCATCCGACGTGAAAGAAAATCACCTTCCTTTGACCTGAATCTCTTCAACAATGCGCTGCATACTGATGCTCTGGTTGCCATTTGCTCGTCGTTATGGAATTTTGAGACCCGACGCTGTTAGCTTGCGCATATCCAAGCGATCATGTAAAATTGTTGAAACGCTAACATTTAAATGTGTAATGCATTCGCCATGTCTTCCACCTTAATTCGCATGATCCCGTACTTTGTTACACATTTCTTAACCGGTGGCATCTGTCGGGCGTCCAGACCTGGTTTCGTCTTCTAAAGACGTTCTGCCGCGTTTGAATTCCACAACCCAGAATTTAATTTGTGCATACGATGGTGCAGAAGATCCATAAACATTGGTCAACTCGAAATGTATTTCCTGACCTGTTTTCCATTTTGAATACACGTATCGAATTACGGCACGGTACTCAGCTTTTGACGAAAAGCTTGCTTTTGTATCGCTAGCCGTGTTTGAGTCTTTAGTCTATAGCTAAGCCATTAGGCCGATGATCGTTGCCGGTAGGTTCTTTCGCAGGTAGGTTCAAACAAAGTATATTCATTCACACAGGTATATTAGTACAATTGCGTAACGAGGTTCGGTTGTTGTAATGACTTATTGTTTTTAAATGAATGTCTCTTATTCAGAGAGGATGAATATTCGGTCTGATTTGAATTCGTCGTCTGGTTTCATGTCCAACAGCAACTCTAAGTTCAAGTAGGGAATCCCTATTGATTCAAATAATCTTTTCTGGAGAATCTCCCTCTGTTCCTCATATTTTGTGCATGCCAACATATAGTGTTGCACAGTCTCCGGTTCTCCACACTCACATGAGTTGCTTTCTGCCAGGCCCCACTTGTGTAGCTGGTCCTTCAGTGTTACATACCCTGTTCTCAACTGTGCCACACGGCGTTCCACGGAGACTGTTTCAAACTAGTGTGGAACCTTTGTCTTGTAACCAACAATGGGTCTGAACTGAAATAGTGTCCTTCCTCTTTCTGAGACTTCCCACCTCTCCTGCCATCTCATGCTACCTGGGCCCAGGATTACAATCGTTACTTGAGTTAAGGTCGACTTAACGATTTAAGGAGGAATTCGTATCTTAGTAAAGTATTTCCTTAAAAAGTGCATTCGAAAGCCACCTACATGTATTTCATTTACTTAGCTAAGTATTTAACTTCGGATAAAGTCGTAATTTTGACGGAAATTTTCACGACGATTAGCACGTAAGTTTCAATTACACATTGATGTAGTCGGCCCACAATTTTCCCGCGATCTGTCAAAAATCACTTCTTCTGTTTGATTGAATGGAGACAATAGATAATATGATGGTTTAGTTTCCATTTCACTACATAAACCATGAAAAATGTTTTATACACTATAAAACGTGTTTCATTGAAGGATCACACTCGATCACGATTTGTGCGGACAAACATTGGTCACAATGTAGCACCACGCCATATTCAAAACGCTGTTTCTAAGGGGTCCCTTTAGAAACAAGAAATCATACAATATTTGAATATACAAACCAAAAGGCTTATATGCAGTGGACGGTCTGACTCACATCACTTTGCCTGGGTAGGCTTAGTCCTTTTAAACCGTTTACCAGTGCTCGTGCCAGTGTGGTCAGTTTTAGCTCTGCATGGAAGCACCATGCAGCCAAATCTGAAGCCCCGAGGGGTGGGGGCGGAATCGGTTTTATAGAGTCTGTCCAGGATTCAACCCTTCTCATGCCGTTAGGCGTATTGCATAATATTCAATACCATCTGGTACAGTAATATATATATTCTGCACTATGGTGACGAACAGGAAAGACTCCCGCAGAAACCACCCCAAACTTAACCCCGGCTACAATATTGTTTTCGGATGTCATTATTATACATGTATGTAGTTGATATAGTCATTAACGACTAGATAAAACATCGTGCAGACAAACACGGAGAAAAACCGTAGCTCCAGTCGGAATAAAACAAAGGAAAACAAATGGGATATAAAATCTCTGTACATTCCATCTCGGATTGCCACGTCTTTTTATGAATGAGGTCCTTATCTGCGTATTACCTTACAGTTGATGAGGTATAAAGCGCTCACTCACTCACAAACACACTCAATCACTCACATGCACAAGCTTACAAGGGAGGTGGACGGTCCCCGCCCATCGGGGCTTGAAGAAATAGAGGGGCTGATTGATGCTTCCACGCAGAGCTGAAATCGACCCGCACGCGAGTACTGGTAATCCGTTTAGAGGATCTAAGTCTGCCCAGGCAAAGCGGTGCGAGAATATAAACCCTAATTGTTTCATTGGGCGGCAGGGCTTGAGATGTCATTTCATCTCGATGTCGGGTAGAAGTCCCACAAAATTGGAAGCAACGTCTCCAAAATGACCTTTACAGTGTTGACGGGGACGTTAATCCTCAAACAAAACAAACAAGGGACGTGGTACGCCTCAAACTTATTTTTATTTAGCATTTCAAGGCAAGGAGAAGAAGCATATGATTGGTTGTGGCCAATATCAGTTGGACACCCCAGTGACGCTAGATACACGTCACCTTGCCTCCACGCAGAGCTGATACCGACCGCACACGAGTACTCGTAATCCGCTTAGAAAGTCTAAGCCTGCCCAGGAAAATTGCTGCTAGTCCATGCTTATAAACCCTATTGGTTTCATTGGGCGGCAGGGATTGAGATGTCATTTCATCTCAATGTCGGGTAAAAGTCCCACAAAATTGGAAGCAACGTCTCCAAAATGACCTAAATAGTGTTGACGAAGAGGTTAAACCCCAAATCAAACAAAACAAACAAACTAACTAACACTTTAGAGATGTCATGCAACTTCGAAAGTGTCGCATGTTCGATGACATAATTTGTGTATGTATATATTGATTACTACTGATGCCATTCTTTCGTAAATCAACAACAACAAACCACAAATAAAAGCCAACATCTTGGCAGTATTATATTCTTATATTATTAGCCATTTTGCTAATACTTTTACCCCAAAGTTTAACCCAATGATTTCTTCATTCACACACATTCTGGCAGAAACATCGAGTGCACTTTGTTTACTGTTGACACATACCAGCAGGCCTGTTTATCCGTCATTTTCGTATGTGGCTCAATGTGGGGAAATTCTTTAACGAAACATACCTGTTGTCCTTTTTACTTCAGAGGCTTATTTTGTCTTCTGGGAAACGGAGAGCCGTAGTGAATGTGATGCTCTTAAGAAATATTGAAACTTTTATAATCAAAACTTTAGAAAATTGTTCTTGTTCTTAGGACATCTAATTCTCGTTTGAAGTAGATATGAATGAACAAATTATAAAATGCGAGCTTAATTTTTGGACTCGTATGGAATAGAACAGAATGAACAAAACAGATATCTAGAAGAAGAATAAAATTTTGAGCACAAATGGAGAAGAAATGAAAAAAAATCATCAAATGCTAATAGGTTTCCAGTGAAATTTATGTTATTTACAATCAAAGTTTCTTGTTACCAATTACATGCCTTCATTTTATTTTTACCCGACGCGGCACCTTAATGATCCTCATGACAACTGAATCCTCGAACTTAAATGCCATTTTGAAAATGACTAGAAATTGGGTCATTCAATAAATAATAAGCTCTGTCGAAGTTTGCTCGTTATTTCTTATGTTTGCTTCTGACAGTTTGTTCATCCAATGTTTTTATATTATTTTGTTACCAACTTATTAATATCTTGCTATTTATAGAAATATACACGGATCAAGTCGCTTACGTCCTCGAACTTTGGTCCTTCCCGTATACGACTACTACTATTGCTACTAATAATAATACTGATGATAATGATAGTAGCTATGAAGAAGAAAACAAGAAATACGAATGAGAAAAAAATAACTTTTTCTGCGAGTCACACATCCAACTGCTATCCAACGCGACCGTTGCTTAACTTCGGTAACAGAAAACTATGGTAGCATATTTCTATGGTGGCATATACATTTGTAACTGCCACCCGATAGACGAGACAGTAAGTCGACTTTTTCTGCTTTTATGTAGACTTACAAGCTATGTCCTTATGCTTTATCGATTTGGTTAATATTTATTATCGCGCCTGCAGGTCGTAATAGTAACCAGCAGTGTCGTCCGTTGAGCACTTCTTTCAACTATAGATCCAACCTTATATAGAGTATACCTGAAACATAGAATTGAAGATAATAATCAGGAATCGATACAATTAACCCACACCTCCCATAAGAGACACTAAAGGGAAAGAAACACAAACATGAAATAACTAGACCCTAATGGAAACACCAATAGCGGAAAGCCAAAAGGACAGTTACTTTCCCACAAAATTACCAATTGGGTATCCAAAAACCAAAGCAAATATATATAAGCGACACACACACAAAAAATAGAAGTGAAGGCGATGATCAGGAATCGACACAATTAACCCACAGCTCCCATCAGAGACACCAAAGGGAAAGAAATACAAACATGAAACAACAGACCCTAATGGAAACATCAATAGTGGAAAGCCCAAAGGACAGTTACTTTCCCACAAAATGGCCAATTGGCCATCCAAAAAAAAAAAATATATATATAAGCGATACAAACACTCAAAGACAATTCATATCAAAAGTTAAACCGCGACAGAAGAACCGCCTTGGAACGGTCAGCGAAACGAATTCCACTGGGTGGGGGGGGGGGGGAGGGGTGCTTAAATCGATTTTACGTGGCCACAAGGCTCGCCCTTACTTCCGTCGCGATTTAGACAAATTATTTGTTCAGTCCGCATGATGGCCTCCTAACAGGTATGATGGTCTCAAGTCCATTTTAAAATAAGGGTGTCGGGTATGTAAGAGACTGGCTGAACTGTTTTTGCTAGCAGTTAAGGACCTGGTTAGACGTTGCGGCTTGTGGCGTCTTAAAGCAACTTGCAGTGAGAATTTTTGTTTTGCCTAAACATCATTGATGTTCGCCTACAGTAGTTTTGTAATTCAATAGTCATACTTCAATTTAACTTTTTCCATTGAGTATACTTACTCCAAATTTATCCGTGGGAGCTTTAAAATAATAAGGATACTCTCAGTTAATTTGATTTGTCTGACATTTGTAAAATATATTACGTAAAATATTAGCCACTTACAAGGAAATTTAGGGCTAGCCAAGTGTTAAAAATATTCCGACAGAAAAGATCAAAGCCCAAATATATATTTCACATTTAACTCACCTTTTCCTATTGCCCAAAACAAAAAGGGATATTAACAGTGTAGATCAAGATCAGGCGCCACCAAACGGTCTGTGCAGTTTGTTTGAAATGCAAGATATTGTTGTGAAACTTACAATAATTGAAATTAGCCAGACATCCCTTAAATTGGAAATGGACCTGATGAAGCTACAAGTTCTATGTGCCAAATGTGACAATAAACTCTTTTACCTCATAGCTGAGGGCGGGTCTGTTTCAAGTTTTAGTGTTTTTTTTCTTGTAATTTATTCTTTAAGCAAAAAGTAAGATTCAGATCAGACGCCGGGTTCATAAGCAGATATGAGTAAATACATGTTCTTTTGTAGTTTTAATGCTGTATGCCAGGTTCCGTCACAAATGATAATGAAGTACAACTCTTATTCTTCGACGTATTTATTCTGTGCGCGTGTGCGTTTGTGAGTGCGTGTGTCTCATCATCAGCAAAGCTCTTGTGTAGACTGGACCTCGGTTTTAAGACTCAACCGGAAGTCTAGAGAAAACCAGAATAAAATCTGCGACCTCCCGTTTAAAAAGCGAGTAACCTAACCATAACACCACGGTGGCTTGTACGTCGCATAATGATTAAACCGCATTTAACATATAGAGGTTTCTACCTTCCCCAATTACCTGGTGGCAGATTTATTTCGTTTGTGGCAAAGTTTTACTAGAATGTCTGTACTTTAGGCAAACAAAAATGTACTGTGGCATCCGATCGGGTTCTACACGGTTTGACAATGTTCAAAAAAGACTGCTAAGCTTATAGCAAGTGCTTGAAAAACTGTCCTGATTAAAAAAAAAATCCGTAATGAAACGAAGGATTTGATAACAAAAAAAAACAAAAAAAAACTAAAAAGCAGAGTTTTGCAGAAGCGGTAGCAATTTTTTAAGATACAAAATCTCTAGGGAAATAGTTAAGATCAGAAGTAAACCAATCGAACACAACCCAAAGTGTATGGCCTGATACACTTACAATTGGTGAGCAGCAGTTTTCAAATTCGGAAGACATGGCCTTCAAGCTTATTGAGTACTTTGAGTCCATCAATGATATGCTTAATTAACATGTTATTACCCTAAGCACATTGGATCTTTCTAAACTGCAAACATATATAAACTCTAAAGCTGCAGATAACGTCTATTTTATAAGTCCTAAAATAACCACGCGCCAAGTTTTAGAAATCATGCATAGACTTGACCTAGTAAAGCTACTGGTCTTGACGGCATCGGCCATAGAGTGCTTGAATAGCTGCAGTAATATAAGCGCCTTCAATTGCAGCTCTTATTAACAGAAGCATTTCCGGACCAATTAAAATTTGCAAAGGTACACCCTATTCATAAAGGCGGTAACAAATCTGATCCGTCAAAAGACCGATTTCGATTCTTCCAACTGTTTCCAAAATGTTCGAGAAACATATTAACAAACATTTAATGGGATTTTTCAATAAGTATGAACTAATTCATGCAAACCAATCCGGTTTCAGAGAAAAGCATAGTTGCCAAACTGCATTGATCAACGGATGATGTACATAGACAAAGGCAGTGTTTCTGGACTTCAATTGTTGATCACTCAGTATTACTAAGTAAACATTCACTTTATAAATACAGTAGTGCTGGCATCCTACCTGCATAATCGCCACCAAGTAGAAGATAACGGGAATGGTATGTCAAGATCAGCGACAATAAACTCAGGCGTTCCACAGTGGTCCATATTAGGTCCTACACTACTTTTAATCTTCATAAATGACGCCTCACTTCATAAGTCACGTCTTTGCGGATGATTTAACTACCGGGTATTCATACGCATGGTACACAATATAGCGAAATGCATCGTAATCTGCAAGTAGACTGTCAAAATGCTAAGATTTGGTCTGAAAATAACAAGATGCTTATCAATTACTATAAAACCACAAACATGGCCATTGGTACACGGCACCGAACTCGTAATTCCTAAAAAATAAGAATTCAGATTGACAACAATGAAATCAAAAACGACGATAAGCAAAAACTTCTGGGTATTTTTATCGATGAAGACTTGACATGGGCAGGGCATATTCATTATCTTTGTTCCACGATATCATCAAAAATTTCTCTTTAAATGATTGGACTGCATGGTGCTTCTACGCAGAGCTGAAACCGACCGCAGATGAGTACTGGTAAACCGCATAGAGGGTCTAAGCCTACCCAGGCAAAGTGGTGCGAATCGGACCGTCCATGCAAATATTAAACGATTAAAATCGGAGGAAGATGTATAGTGTGTACTGGAGGAATGTATGTTGGGTCTCGGGTGTGTATCTGAGACATGTGGCAGTAGGTTTGCGTGTCAGGCGGACAGTAGTGACCCTGATAAGTCGCCACATTGTGTCGTGGTTAGCATTGTAGTCCCACAAAATTAGAAGCAACGTCTCCTAAATGGCCTATATATGTTGTTGACGAGAGCGTTAAATGTGATTTTAGCTGGATACGGTGCTTATTTGGCCATTTATGCCGATTGCAAAAAAGCTTGCGAAAGGCAATCTGCTGAATTTTCTTGTGGACTTGGTAGAGTTGACATATATTGACAACATCTGAACTGTTCCGCCCTACCAATCTTTGTTGCGACTACTACTTCGGGTCCAAGGGTCTCTGATTGATGAATTTCCGTGTTGATATTCCCTGTGTGAATATTTATGACACTTGGCTGGTCCTTAATCTCCTCGTAAGACAGGCATATATGGGTAATACAAGACAATTTTAGTTTTTATGTCCCCGGTAGCGATAGCGGGGACATATTGTTTTTGCCCTGTCTGTTTGTTTGTTTGTTTGTTTGTTGGTTTGTACGTGGACAACTTTAACGTTGGCCATAACTTTTGAACCGTTTGAGATAGAGCTTTCATATTTGGCCTGAAGGTTCCTTGTGACAAGACCTTCACATTCATGCAAAAAATTTGACCTGTGACCTTGCCCTTGACCTTTGACCTACTTAAAAGAAAAAAATAACATTGGTCATAACTTTTGAACAACTTGAGATACAGCCTTCATATTTTGCATGTATGTTCCTTGCGGCAAAAGCTTTATATTCATGCAAAAAAAAATTGACCTGTGATCTTGACCTTTGACCTACTTAAAACAAAAAATAACATTTTGGTCATAACTTTTGAACCGTTTGAGATAGAGCCTTCATATTTGACATGTAGCTTCCTTGTGACAAGAGCTTTACATTCACACAAAGAATTTTGACTGTGACCTTGACCTTGACCTTTGACCTACATAAAAGAAAAAGTTAACATTGGTCATAACTTTTGAACTGTTTGAGATACAGCCTTTCTATTAGATTAGGTTAAACATATTTTATTGCATTTTATAACAATGGGATTGGACACAAGTTATACAACATTAGATAGTCCTCTCCCCAATAGTTTACAAACTATTTCAAATGGTACAGTGGTAAGTATGAAACATTTTATAATAAATGTGAACGTAACATTTTGTTTGCTTGTAGGCCATGAACGAAGGCGAATTATGACAATTCTGGCTTTCAAAGGTTTGATTTCCATCACATGGAATAAAAAGATAACTACATGAAGCATCGCTTAGTCAAATCTATGGGTATCTCGGATGTACGCTAATACCTCAGTTATTATATTTTTGTTAGTCTGAACATCAAACATTGTATTTCCGTACAGTATTGTGTCTAAGGTTAGAGCAGGAATGAAGCTCAAAAATCGTTCAAGGTTTTGTCGTTGTGGTTCGTAAAGTCTACATTCGAAGAAAAAGTGTTGAGCATTTTCAATTATTGCACCACATCTGCATGCGGGAGCTGGTGCTATGTTAACCCTATGTAGATCTGCAGATAAAATGCTGCAATTATGGCGAATTCTTGTTAGAATAATGTTAAATTTTCTATCACCGATACCTAAATATTCGCATGCTTTGTCATTCAGGTTTCTACATTTCGATTTAAACTCGGACACTGTACTAGAAGTTCGAATTCTCATAGCTAAATCGTTCCATAGGCGTAATGTTGAGGGAAAAAAGGACGAATCATATGAGCAAAGTCTTGTGTAGGGTATTTGGTAATCTTGGTTGTTACGAAGATTATAATTTGAAGCTTCATATACGCGAAGTGGAAGAAGATCTGATAAATAAGTTGGGGCTTCATTATGGACAATCTTATGCATTACGCTTAATTTCTTATTTTTCCTTCTTTCTGCCAGAGTGTCCCAGCCTGTTTCATAATATAACGAATTTCTCGAAGAGAAGATAGGTAGGCCTGTTACAATTCTAGCAGCATTTAACTGCACTTGTTCTAGTCTATCAGCTTCTGTCTGATTGCACCCATCCCAAACTTCACTTGCATATTCCAATAGAGGTCTTATGTATACACAGTATACTTTATTTAGAGTTTCTTTTGAAAATCTGTACTTCAATTTTCTTAGGAATGATACTTGTTTTGCAGCAGACTGAATTATTGAATCAATGTGAGCAGACCATTTGTTATTTGAAGCTAAAGTTATTCCTAAATGCCTGTGAGTCTCTACAATTTTTAAAATAGTATTATCCATTATAAGTTGGATGTCATAGTCAAAATGAAAGTTCGATGTGATCATCACTTCTGTTTTTGATGCATTAAATATTACTAACCAAGTATTGGCCCAACTACTAAGTTTGCTTAAGTCTTCATTCAGAACGGTTTCTATTTCAGAAGGATTTGCAGAAGGAAAACTAAGTGAGGTATCGTCAGCAAATAGGCGGGCTGACCCTGTCAGTGTCTCTGATATATCATTGATGTATATAAGAAACAACATCGGTCCAAGCACCGAGCCTTGAGGAACACCTGCTGTGATGTACTTGTATGTGGAGCATGTATTGTTTATAGAGACCTTTTGATGCCTCATATGAAGATAATTTTTAAACCAGGCGAGAAGATTTCCACTTATTCCATATTTCTCTAATTTCAATATTAAACCACGGTGCCAAACTCTATCAAAAGCTTTCGAAATATCGCAAAATACTTGACAGTTAATTTTATGATTTTCGAGAGCCAAACACGTACGATGAACTACTTCAATTAGGTGGTGTACTGTAGAGTGTCCTGGTAAAAAGCCGGACTGGTATTTGTATATAAGAGCATTTGAAGTTAAATGGTTATAAATATGTTTAAACACTACTCTTTCAAAGGATTTACCAACACAACTGATCAATGAAATAGGTCTATAATTGCAGGTTTCGGATTTTTCACCTTTTTTAAATACTGGCATAACGATTGCCGATTTCCATGTTCGTGGATATGTCCCTTGTTCTAACGATAAATTGAATAGTTTACACAAGGGAATAGCTATTGTTGTACAGGTATATTTCAACATTCTATGACTTATACCATCTGGGCCACATGCCTTATTAACTTTTAGTAAGGTTAGTATGTCTTTTATTTCTGACTCTGTAATATTTATACCTTCTATGTGGTTATTTGCTCTGTTTTCAAAAGGTGGTAGTACGGTGTTGCTATCATCAACAGATGAAATCGAGCAAAAGTAATCATTTAAGGTTGTAGCTTTCTCTAAATCCGTAAATGCATAAGAATGATCAGGTCTTTGTAAAGGTGGGATTATTGAGTCTCCATTACCCTTTCCCATAAATCGCCCCATGATTTGCCAAAATGTTTTGTTGCCCCTGTCATTATTCGAAATTATTTCCTCTAAATTATTGTTATAGTTCTCTTTTGCATATTTTTTCATGTTGTTTACGTGGTTTCGCTGTTGTTTATACCGGTGTAAATCCGTGGCCATGTTTGTTTGAAGTGCTTTTTTTCGAAGCCTATTTCGCAAACGAATATTATATCTTAATTCTGATGTGAACCAGAGTTTATCATTAGGTCGTATAAGTACTTTTTTACACGGGATACATTCTTTACAAAAGTTAAGAAAGGTACTTGTAAAATTTTCACAACATTCATCAACTGATAATGTTGAATTTATTTCTGAGTTCCAATCATGTTGTCGTATAAGGGCATTTAAATAGTCATAATTTGCATTGTTGTAATTCCAAACATCCCTGTAATAGCACTGAGAGAGGGATAAAGGTATTTTAAGACTGGTATAAGTAGCTTTATGATCACTTATTTCCTCACTTATTGGAATCGTTCCTGAGTCTAATAAAAAGCATGCATCACTTACAAAAATAGGATCAATTAATGTTGACGAGTTGCGAGTAATTCGTGTGGGTTCCGTAATGACATTTGTGAGGTTAAACATAGATATACAGTCTTTTAGTTGTACATTTGAAAGGGATAAACAATCTATATTTATGTCACCAGCAAGGAGTACACGAGGCGTCTCGTCTAGAGCAGTTTCTATGCTGCCCTGTAACTCAGAGATAAAGAAAGACTGTGTCGACACGTAATCGCTGCGATAGAAACAACATACTAGAACATTAAAAGACTTCAAATTTACCTCAACCCAGATTGTTTCCAGCCTTTGAGTTTCTAAATCTTCGCGACGATTATATTTTAACAAACTAGACATGTATACCATAACACCACCACCAGAGTGTGACCGATCTTTACGTATGGGCGGATCAAAGCCTTGAAACTTGAGAGAAGTAGAGTCTATGTTGTTATCTAAATGTGTTTCAGTAAAACAAAGAATGTGAAAATCGTCGACTAGATCATTTAAATATTCAATTTTGTTACGAATGCTTCTCGTATTTAAGTGAAAGATATCTAAAGATTTAATGTCTTCCCTACCAGGGCCTGGATTTAATTCGACATCCATACAAACAAGTAATAGTAATGTTTTATACGCTGCATATACATCATTTTTAAGAAACAGACGCAAAATGGGCAAAATAAATGTTGTTACACAGTATGCTGAGAGGCGCCAATTCATAAAGAATCTTGGAAATGCGATCCTCCTATGCGTAGCAGTGTAAAATAACCCTACTGCTGCCCTGTATATTAGTACGTCAATCCCCATTTGGGTGTAAATAGTAATGTATTGTTAATGTCGGCTGCAGTAGTTTTGACAGGCATATTCCATGTAGATAAACAGTTTTACTTGATATGAGTTTCGCCTTACGTTCATAACCTACAAGCAACATATTTACATGTACGTATAAACAAATACAAGAAAAAAGGAAGTGCTCCATAAACGAACACATACAAAAAACATACAAAAATTTTTTTGTGAGATATCGTGGTGGGATATAAAAACAATTACATTCGAACTTCAGTGGCTCGAAGACCTATGGGCCCATAATTTTTGTCCGTTGCTGCACTCTTCAGAATCATCCCAACTACACACACATTTGTGCTAGCTACTCGGAGCTGACAAGATAATCGGTTGTTAAGACTTGTCATTTCGGTCGAAATTTCAATTATAGTATTCAGTAAAGATTTTATCATAATTTTACGTCTGAGCGTAACGCTTACTATATGATGTACTTTACAACAATATGTATTTGCAGACGAACGGTTTGCTGCAAACAGTGCAGACCCAGATGAGATGTCGCTGATCGAGAGGTCTCATCTGGGCTGCCCTGTTTGCCTCCCACCCAGCTATATTAGGCACCCCCACAATATGAATTGATCGATTACAGACAACTCAGTAATGATAATCATAAATGTGGAATTTATGGATAGTGGTTAATGGTGCCAGAGTAACACTCTAAGCACGCACAAATTACCCAAATCATCACAGAAATAGTGATTTAAGTATATGCAACTGGGAGTTTTCCCCAAACTTTTGATTAGATCTTGTAAAAGAGCCATCGGTGCCCGAGCCATCGAAATTCGAATGTACATGTGTTTCAAAAGTGGTACAATATAAAATCACGGAATGCGAAGCATACTGTGTTTTCAGCGGCATGCTGAATCATCAATCAATAAATGGAGGTTGGCGAAAACCGGAGCACCCGGAAAAAAAAGTTGCAGAAAATGCGACTGTATGTGTGGACAGCAATAAAATGCTTGCTCGGTCAACTTAATGACAAAGCGATGATGCTCTGTTCTTTGGAGAGCGAAAACCGGTTAACATAAGCGTGGTAAAGTTGCTTATACTTATTTTTTCAAGTAGTAAAATTAATGTAATACCCCTTCTTGTTTGGAGAAGAGCCAGAAAGATCGTGTTGGTGGTCTGATGCATTTTTCTATCTGGGTTTTCTCCCATAGAGATTTGCGTGTCAAATTAACAATACAGCTCTGCCAATTGACATAACTGAATCAAAGCGCCAAAAGGCACTGAAATGACAGATTCTGTGAAAAACCAGTGCTTCAGCTGAAGTGCACGACCCACCGGATGCTTTTAGCTTTATGAGTGTAACCATATATGGGTATGACGGCCATTTTGGTCATGTGACCTGGACCTAAAACGGCTCCCCCAATAAATGCGCCTTATCGTAAGGAGCAAAAATATATCTTGTACTTTAGTACTGTATTCTGAATGGTTTGCAGGATAAAATGCATTCTCACTTTTCCAATACAAAAGCATATGTGTCAAAGTTTGACCTAGGCACAAAGAAGGTCAAGGTCTTTAGCAAATGATGATGGGCCTACGTCCCAGATGCTATTTATCAAGTTTCGTGGAAATCTGCCCAGTGGTTCTGGAGAAGACTATTTTTGAAGGGTTTTTATTTTACCATATATGGCTTGGCGGCCATTTTGGTCATGTGACCTGGACCCCATGAGCAAATTTTGGTTTCCCCCATCCCATAGAGGCCCCATATGAAATTTGACTTCAATCGGCCCAACGGTTTCCGAGGAGAAGCAGTTCGAAAATTTTCACATTTTTCGCCTCGGCGAGGCTATACTAAATGGAATGTAATACTTCGCAAGTTCATTGGTTAGATCTCATTGATATCTATCAGTATGCCAAAAATTGTTTAAATATTCCAAGCGGTTAAGTCACTATCACCAATTTTCACAAACGGGTTACGGACGGACAGACAGACAGACCATATATGGCTTGGCGACCATTTTGGTCATGTGACCTGGACCCCATGAGCAAATTTTGGTTTCCCCCATCCCATAGAGGCTTCATATGAAATTTGACTACAATCGGCCCAACGGTTTCCGAGGAGAAGCAGTTCGAAAATTTTCACATTTTTCGCCTTGGCGAGGCTATACTAAATGGAATGTAATATTTCGCAAGTTCATTGGTTAGATCTCATTGATATCTTTCAGTATGACAAAAATTGTTTAAATATTCCAAGCGGTTAAGTCACTATCACCAATTTTCACAAACGGGTTACGGACTGACAGACAGACTGACAGACTGAGTGAATGACAGAATGACACGGTGATTTTAGGGCACTCTTAGAAAATCAACCGACTTCAGTCGGTCGCTTTTCTGCGGGTCGTGCAATTCAGATTTACTTTCTTAAGTGATAATGACAATGGCGCTGGAGTGCTGATTTTTAGTTTGGTTCACAAAACTGAGGTGAATCGGCTGTTAAACACTTTCATCTTCATTTTACTTGGACATTATAAATAAAACAACATGCAAATGACTACCCAGCAGGCACACGTCCCTAGGGCAACGTCAAATCAACGTCGATGCAACGTCATGACCTTGCACCGACGTTGATTTGGCGTCACAATTACGTCATGTGCCTGCTGAGATAGTTGCCAGTTTTATGACAACACATAGCCGCAACTTTCTTGTTAAAGCTTACACTTGTTGACTGAGATGTGTTTCGCGGCTTAGTCAAGAACCTGCCTTATGTCGTGAGCTACAATAAAGGAGAACTCTTTTTGTGCGATGTTTTAAGTTTTGCGGCATGTGACTAATTATTTATCACAACACTGTGCTTACATATTCAGTTATTTAGACCTATACAACAGAATTGGACAGTGATAACTGTTAGGAGTTTATTATTGCTGGCTTGCTACCGTACGGTGAAGTTTCTAGCGTCACGTACTTCGCATTTAATTAGGTCATGTAAGTGTTATGAGTCTGTACCCTTTCAGCCCTTTATAGCCAAGTACAGATACCTACAGATGCAAACAGTGTAGAACCTGGTGAGATGGCTCATAATGATACACCACATTCGGTTCTACATGGTTTGACATGCTATTGACGACTATTGACTAGACACCCAATTTACATGTGTAGAATGGACGCGTACAAATTCAGTGACTGAAGAGTGAACTGGAGAAACTCGTGGGTTGAAGGGGTAAAATCTTAACCTGGCCTGTAACTGTTGTGTGCGGTCAGGACCAGACAAAGCGGCTTGGCCGATTATCAAAAGTTAAATACAGCTTATTATACGGTCTATTTTCTTTATTTTTCAAAGTTTATCTAGATACTTAAATGGTGTGCACTGATTGTAGCTCTATACATATTGTTTTTTTTTTTTTTTTTTTTTTTTATAAAAATATGCAAAGGTACTTTAATGGCGTATTGATACAAATATAATTAATCATAACCCATTTTGTACTGAATGTAATATTATTACTTATCTGACGAAGATTTCATTTCGAAATCCCGGTTCAAAATTAAGGGGCGTCAGCTAGAAATATAGGAATTAATTTAGGAAAAAAATGGGCTAACTTTCGACAACAGTGAAGCCCGCAGTGAAGGCCGTGTTTAGACGCCGCCGCCAAGATTCGCAAATGACCCATTATGCGGTCCTCTGTATAAAATGGGAACTTTCCTTATGCATATTCAATTAACTTTTCCCGTTTTGTTTGTAATTTAAGAAAGATCATTTTTGTATTTTGATTACAAATGAAACAAAACATGTGATCAAAATGCGGAAATAATGCCATGAGAAATTAGTTTTGAGACAGCGAGCATGAAAAGTCAACAAACAACGGACTATTTGCGCGGAGTCATATTTCAAAAGTAGTGGAAGCCGGAAGTTCGGACGTTAAAATTGTAAACATGCAGCACGACGAAGAATGACAGAAAGAATCTGTCATTAAAAACGATAACTTTTACTGACCAAAACTCATCATTTGTATTGAATGACAGCGGTGCGGGGAGTTACAAAGTTTCCAGGTATAGATGATTGAAGCTAGTTATTTTATAATGTCTTATTGCTTATTACCGAGTGACATTGCAGGGCCCCATCAGACCATGTGCAAAGCATCATCTGATGAAGGTCTACACTGTTTGCACGTAGTGCAACTGCAATTGAACCAAATGAGCCTTATATACTAAATGGCAAAAAAAAAAAAATCACCTGGAACCTCCCACTGCCCGCTCTACTGGCGTCTCTTCATCCCAAACCCTCGCGCCGAAACGAAGTTGCGAGAGAGATTGCTAGAAGGGAACACCAGCACTGCTCTGAAGTTATATCTGTGTCAAGTTTTGCAACCATACGTCAAGAAATAAGAAAAAGCTGCATTCACAAATCAAAGTACTGAAAGTACTAATAGAAGGTGATGGTAGAAAACTGTTAGTTTTACACTGGGCCATTTCATTTCATTTTCTTTTGTTTCAATTTTTAAAACAGTCAATGGTTACTACATGATTGTAGTAACGCGAGGAGCAGACAAATGAAATGTCAAAAACAAAATTGAGGATCGAACGGTACATGTTGTGAATCCCTTCTTGTGTCAATGAGAATAATTCTGGAGAATAATTCTGGAGACAATTACATACATAGACCCTAGCAAACAAGATAATTTACTCAACACTCTATGCGTGCTAGCAAATGGCTTTCTTACACCAACGGCCCCCGCCCATAGGGGCTTGAAAAAAATATATGGGCTGCATGATGCTTCCACACAGAGCTGAATGCGGCCCGCACACAAGTCATGGTAAACCGCTTAGAGGATCTAAGCCTGTCCAGGAACCGCGGTGCGAGGCGGACCGTCCATGCAAATAAACCCTATTGGTTACATTAGGCGAAAGGGCTGGAGATGTCATTTCATTTCAATGTCGGGTAAAAGTCCCACAAAATTGGAAGCAACGTCTCCAAAATGACCCTTACAGTGTTGACGGGGACGTTAAACCTAAAATCAAACAAACAAAAATTTCTTACACCAATATTGCGGGACACTGGCTGGTTTTTATCTGAGGCTTCGACCACAAGTTTTAAAGTTTGTTGGTTGCTATGTTTTGTCAAGTGTTTGAAAGACGTCCGTCGACCCAATGGGACCTGGATTAAACAAGAGGGCCATAATGGCCCTGGAACGCTCACCTGATCCGAATTGAACAGATAAAGTGATAGGTAATTTAAGGTGGAGTGGATGGTTTGACCATTTTGGTTGAGATTGACCAAAGGAACATTCCTGTGAAATTATTTCAAAATCAGTCTACCTATTTAGTAGTACATCACGTGAACAAGTCACGTGAAATGAAGACCCCTCTAAACCCCACTTCTTATAAAGAACACTGGGGTTACGGGGTGGGGGAGTATACATTATATTGTTATATTTCTGCTCAAAAAATAGGTTGTGGGTACTCGTTAGAACCGCCTCATTAAGGCGACTCTAACGAGCACCCACAATTTATGTTTTGATCATTGTCAAGAAAAATATCACGGATTTGCATCAGAAAAGTAGCCATTTTGGGGATGTTAAAAATGCACTATTTCGCATGGGTGTGTTATCGTAATGAGAAGTAAGTTTAAAGTTTGTTTATGGCTTCGTTTGGTGGCTTTTATGTTCAGTGGAGCGAAACTATTTTGAGCAACTTTGTCAGAGGGTCACCCATGGAACATTCTTTCCAAATTATTTTCATTCTGCACGAGAATGATGTCTTTTCAATCTTTTCAAAGTTCCTTTCTAAAGAGCTGACTTATTTTTGATTTTTATTATATGTTACTATCTGGACATTTTCCGGACATTGAGGGTCATGTCCTAGTGCATGGAGATGAATTTTGCTCAGAATCACGTGAACAGGTCCGAAAAATGACCCCCCCCCCCCAACCCCACTTTATATGGAGAAAACTGAGGTTTACTAGGGTAAACATTGTTTTTCTTATTTCTGCTCCAAGACATAGGTTGTGGGTATTCGTTAGAACCGCCTTACTGAGGCGGTTCTAACGAGCACCCTCAACCTATGTTTTGAACATTTATATAAAAAAATATCAAAGCTTTTCATCAGAAAACTAGCCGTTTTGAAGATGTGAAAAATGCTCTATGTCACAAGGGTGACTTATCGTAATGGTCTAACTTACAATGCCTCGCTGTGACAATTGGCGGGGGTTAGGAGGGGAAGGGGGGAGGGGGGGGGGGCGTGGGGCCAAGAATTGTCATAAAATGCTAGACAAATGAGTCATTGGTTCCCTTTGACAAAACATAGCTAACTTGTATGTCACTATCTGGACATATTGTGGACATTGAGGGTCAGGTCCTAGTGCAACAGAGGGAAATGAAGAGGCTCAGTTTTACTAATACTGTCACATGGTGACAAAGGGGGTGGTGGTGGGGAGTATGTGTCAGTGGTTCCCTATGACAATACAGAGCTGACTTGTATATCACTGTCTAGGCACCTTATGGACATTGAGGGTCAGGTCTTGGTGCAGCAGAAGGAGATGAACCGGCTCAGCCTTAACCCTATATAAAACCAGTGGGCTCCGGGCAGGTCCAGTTTTGACTAGATCGGGTTATAATTTGGACAATCTTGGAAGAGGGCAACTAGAGGAAGTTTTATTCCAAATATCAAAGACTTGGACCTTCTGGTTTCAGATGAGAAGGTATTTAAAGGCTTCAGTACGTAAGTCTATGTGAAACTAGTGGGCCCTGAGGCGGGGCCATTTTTTACTCCAGGACTTTGATTTGAATAATCTTGGTAGCGGTCACCCGCATGAAACTTATAGCAAAATGTCAAAGACCTGGGCCTTGGGTTTTTTAGAAGAACATTTTAAAGGTTTTCCATGTATGGCTATGTAAAACCGGTGGGGCCTGAGGTGGCGCAACCTTTGACCCCAGGGCTATAATTTACACATCATAGTAGAGGACAACCAGATGAAGCATCATACCAAATATCAAAGACCTGGGCCTTCTGGACTCAGACAAGAAGCTTTTTAAAGGTTTTCCATATATAAGTCAAAATAAAACCAGTGGACCCCAGGGCAGGGCCATTTTGACACAAGGGCCATAATTTGAACAATCTTGGTAGAGGTCTGCTAGATGAATCTTCACACCAAATATGAAAGACCTGGGCCTTGCGCTTTCAGAGAAGTTTTTTAAGATTTTCCCTATCCCAATGTAAGACCAAAGGCACCCACGGGTAGGGGGGGGGGGGGGTGCAATTTTGGCACAAGGACTGTATAATTTGAAAATCTTGATTTTGGTCCACAAGACGAAGCTACATACATAATATCAGACCGTCCATGCTAATAAACCCTATTGGTTTCATTGGGCGACAGGGCTTGAGAAGTCATTTCATCTCAATGTCAGGTAAAAGTCCCACAAAATTGTAAGCAACGTCTCCAAAATGACCTTTACAGTGTTGACGGGGACGTTAAACCTCAAATCAAACAAACAAACAAACATACCAAATATCAAATATCTGAGATCTGAGGCTTATGGTTTCAGAGAAGAAGATTTGTGAAGATTTTCCCGCGAGATGTCTATAAAAAAAAACAGTGGCCTACAGGGCGGGGGCATTTTTGGTCACAGGGCTATAATTCTAACAATCTTGATAGAGGTCCACTAGACGCAGCTTCATATCAAATATCAAATACCTCAGCCTATTGGTTTCTGACAAGAAGATTTTCAAAGGGTTTCCCTATATAAGTCAATGTAAAACCAAAGGGCCCCGGGGAGGGGGCATTTTTGGCCCCAGGGCTATAATTTGAAGTCGGAAAGCCCATTGGTCTCATAGTGTGGCAAGGCTTTAAATGCCATTTCATCACAATGTTAGGTAAGCGTCCAATGAAATTCGAAGCCCGTCTATACAGTTTTGTTTATTTGTTTGATATGATGTTTAACGCCCCGTCAACACTTTATAGATCATTTTGGAGACGTCGCTTCCAATTTTGTCGGAGTTTTACCCGACATTGAGATAAAATGGTAACTCAGCCTCTGCCGCACAATGCAACCGATAGAGTTTATATGCATGGATGGTCCAACTCGCACTACTTTTCCTGGGCAGGCTTAGAATCGGAACCCTTAAGCTGTCTACCTGTACTCATGTTCGGTCGCTTTCAGCTCTGCGTGGAAGCATCATGTAGCCCATTCTGATTCCTCAAGCCCCGGTGAGCGGGGCCGTTATACAGTATTGACGGGGATGTTAAACGTCAAATCAAACAAATCGAATACACCTCAGTAAAAAAAGGGAAATATTCAGATACAGAAGAAGAGGAAACAAAATCTGATATTTTCTGACCTCGGCTCAAAAAAAAACAAAAACAAAAAAAAAACAAAACAAAAAAAAAAAAAAAAAAAAAAAACAAGCACCCACCGCCCGGAATAAATACATGTATGTATTACCCCGTACTATAAACGTTAAGATTAAGGAGTTCAAGTTATAAAGTCATATTTTCCTGATGGCTCACAGAAATATATATCCATGCATCAGTGAATCGGCCCCCCGCCTATCGGGGCTTGAAGAAATATATGGGCTGCATGGTGCTTCAACGCAGAGCTGACTCCGACCCGCACACAAGTATTGGTGAACCACTTAGAGGATCTAAGCCTGCCCAGGCAAAAGCGCACGAGTCGGACCGTCCATGTTATAAACCCTATTGGTTTCATTGGGCGAAAGGGCTTGAGATGTCATTCCATCTCAATGTCGGGTTAAAGTCCCACAAAATTGGAAGCAACGTCTCCAAAATGACCTTTACAGTATTGGCGGGGGCGTTAAACCTCAAATCAAGCAAATGCAAAAGTGAAGGTAACTTCGCTCTATCCGCTCCCGCCCGTGGGGGCTTGAAGAAACATACGGGCTGCATGATGCTTCCACGCAGAGATGAATCCGGCCCGCACACTAGTACTGGTAAACCGCTTGGAGGATCTAAGCCTGTCCAGGAACCGCGGTGCGAGGCGGACCGTCCATGCTATTAAACCCTATTGGTTTCATTGGGCGACAGGGCTTGAGATGTCATTTCATCTCAATGTCAGGTAAAAGTCCCACAAAATTGGAATTAACGTCTCCAAAATGACTTTTACAGTGCTGAGGGGGACGTTAAACCTTAAACCAAACCAACCAACAAACAAAACTTCGCTATATCTGTAGTATAGCAAGTCGTAGTGTCAACTCATTCATTGAATTATTAATCCGCGATCTAGATTTTGAGCGAGTTCAGTTGACGTACTAGAGTTAACAAGAGTTTACTTGCTCCAAAACGCGCCGTGTAGAGTTATCTTTGTATGAGAGTTGGAAGCCTTGCCTAGTAACAACGAATACGTTGGAAGGTGGAAAAATTGTAACTTAAATGCAATCCGAAAATCGATTATTTCCAACTTTTTGAAATTTTGGCCACGTGTTGGAAAAATCACGTCCAACTTGAAAACATTTTTATACTTTCGATTTACTCGAGGGCAAACAATGACATTTTTTTGACGTCAGCAGAGTTCTGAATCTGCATATGAATCGTTACTGCTGACGCATCAAATGATATTTGGTGTTTCTTGTCGCTTCTAATTGGGGGATCGTGAAGTAGGGCGGTGGGTTGGGGGGATAAAGTCATTGTACAGCTTTCTTCAAGAGTAAGCCTACTGTCTCCCCTACTTTTCTTGAGTTAACTTTAGTTGGTCAACTGAACTCGCTCACAGCAAACTAGGTCATGACAAAGCTGCGAATCGAGACCAATTTGAACCATAGGGTTAATTTTATGGCATTTTACTCTGAAGTTAGTTGTTTGTGTAATTGGCTTCCTCAGTTTGACAATCTGCATATCATTTTCACTTATCAAATGATACATGCGCGTCTGTTGATAAATATATGGAAAGTAGAAGTAAAACAAAGATCAGGAATAGATACAATTAACTTACTCCATCCATAAAAGACACCAAAGGGAAAGAAATACAAACATTAAGCGACCAGACCATAATGGAAACCTAAACAAAGGAAGGCCATATGGACAGTTACTTTCCCACAAAATGGCCATATGGCCATCCAAAATTAAAAGACACAAGTGATACACACAGCAAGTAACAAACAACAACATAAATAAATCGCCACAGAAGAGCCGCCCTGGAACGGTCAGTGGAAGATTTCCACTGGGGGGCTTAAATCGACTTTACGTGGCCACAATCCTCGCCCTTACTTCCGTCGCGATTTAGACAAATAATTTGTTCAGTCCGCATGAAGGCCTCCTAACTCATCAGTGCAACATCTCCGTGAACACAGAAATCAAAGAACCACAGAGGTGAGACAACGGTGAGGACTCGACAGCAAGAAACCACTGAAATGCTGGAGCAAAAGAAAACCAACAGTTAGACTCCGATGAGCCCGACCAGAGACAGAGCATCAGGCACCAACCAACATTATCTCTTTAATTTTCAATAAGCCTTTACGTTGGAGCCGTCATAGAATCTGAGGCCTGACCCACCGGCTTGCAATTAAAGAGGGAAGCAAAGTTGCCAACCGTGATTGGGTTAACTACCATGCATGCAGTCTGTCGAATAATATCCATGTTGTACCCAATCTTTTTATATCGAAGAATGATTTTACGAAATTGGGTGCTGAAGTCATTGCGGTTATATATTTTTCTGAATTTATATACTAAGTCACCATAAAATTCGGGTTCCGATAGACCTTGTTGCAGAAGAGATTTAAGTCCAATATTGAATTTTGAAATTAAATCAGAATGGCGTCTATAAAATTTTGAAAAGGCTTTGCGTAGTTTATGGTACCGATAACCCTGATTAAGAAGTTTAGCCGTTAATAATTTATTACGAGTGTTGAAGTCAGTTACATGACTACACACTCTAGCAAATCGAATTAATTGCGAAATATAAACGCCATAGGATGGCGCACGAGGAACATCACCATCCAAAAAAGGAAAATTTACAATCTCAAAATCAAAGTCATCGCGTTTATCATAAATTTTGCACGAAACAAATCCATCTACAATAGATAGATGTAAATCCAAAAACGGAGGCTTATTTTTCTTGAAGCATAGGAGCGATTCGTCGTCGAGGGGCTTCAGTGTCGATTGGCATAAGAAGGTGAGACCTGAAAGGTCATCACCTAATAAAATTACATTAATTTCTTAATTAACCTTTGATTATCCCCCTGTCGTCGTGATTTTTTGTTCATGCTAGACAGAACTCCCAACTCCTAAAGCAAGCTTGACTGAACTCAAGTTAACTCTAGTAACGCGGCATGAGCCATAACCCGCGTGTTTTGGTGTAACTATAGTTAACTCTAGAAAGTCAACCGAACTCGCTCTTAATAAATAGGCCAGGTCAGCTGCGAAACGAGACCAATTTCAAATCTAGATCAATTTTATGACATTTAACACTGAAGTTCATTGTTTGTGTATTTTGCATCCACAGTTTATTTTTCAATCTGCATATTATTTTCACATATCAAATGATACAGGCGCGTCTCTTCACTGATTTTTGAGGACCTATTTTTCTTGAAACAGAGGAGTGATGCGGTATCAAGGGAATTCTCTGAGTGTTGCCATAAGAAGGTGAGACCTGAAAGGTCATCACCTTCTAAAAATGAAATGATGGACGGTCAGACGGACGGACGAACACCTGCTGAAAAAGTATACCATTTTTTATATAAAACACAGGTATGATAAAAAAAAAGATAATAATAATAGTACATGTACAATGTGGGTACTCGTCCTACAACACACATCTTCGTACTGGAATAAGAAGAGTGTCAATAAACTAGAGGGTATCATTTGCAGGGTGAAATCAGCTCTCTCTCTCTCTCTCTCTCTCTCTCTCTCTCTCTCTCTCTCTCTCTCTCTCTCTCTGCTCAACGTTGAAATTACATTGAATCATTTTATTTTGACGATATTGACAGTGACGTTTACAGGTATCAATTACTCACAAAATTTCAAGGTCTTGATTGGATTACGTATAGGTTTATAGGCCACGCACGTGATAATAGTGGGTTTCGCATGGACGAATTTTCATTCACATTTGTAGGAGAACGTCTAGACATATTGATCACGGCGACCTTGGAATTTTGTGAGTAACATAAAACCTGGATTAGTTGCAGATTGCTAGAAGGTAATGATAATTTAAGCAAAATTTATAGCTCAGACTATTCTTCGGCAGACACGACACGTCGAACAACGTCGGGGGAACGTCGATATAACGTCGAATCGACGTTGCCCCGAGACTGATTCAACGTTTCGTGTCGACCGTGCCCAGTAAACAGCGATATTAAATTCAGTGAAAACGTTAACACGTACAATATCCGGCATAATCAGCATGCGTATGACGTCCAGTCCACGGGGGATCGGCGTTGTCACGTCGAGTCCACGCCGACTGTGCGGCAAACAAAATGCCACTGCCGCGTTCAAATAGCAAGTGCACATTAACCTATTAGTATGAGTTTACTTGAAAGCACATTTCTTTTCTGAATTGGCTTATTACGTGTAGGCGACGTCGCATCAACGCCGAAGCAACGTAATGTCGTTGTATCGACGTCGTTGTGACGGCGCCAGGACGTCATTTGCTAAATCAAGATGCCACTGCCTCGTTCGAATAGCAAATTAAAACCATACAGATTAAACGACGACGATACAACCCTTAGTAGTATTGAAGGCTGCCAGCCCTTCTTAGTAGACGTTAAATCGTAGTCGTGCGCTGACAGTTGTCGTCAATGCATCATTTTACACCAACATTACTTTATGGTATCGCTCACATCACATAAAATCGCCCATCGAGCGTCGATCCATCTTTGTGTACAATTTAATACTATATACATTCGAAATTCGATGGCTCGAAACCCCCGAGACCTCAAAAACGTGTTCGAGACCGCAGCAGCTCGAGTCAATGAGGGTTGCTGTAAGTACCATAGCAGGTGGTTTAATGGAGATTTTGGATATACTTTCAAATTTCCCCTACTTTAAGCACATACTGTGAGTGCTCATCAGAAACGCCTCGTCGAGGCGGCCCCAATGAGCGCACACAGCATATATCTATAAAAGAAAATATAAAAATCTCCTTATTTTTTTCCCCTCAGTATTTTATATGTAAAAGAATTCTCTAGGGACCCGAGGAAATGCTCAACTCCGCCATGGTTTCGGGCTATGGGTGTGTGAGCCATCGAATTTTTTTTTACTGTACATACAATCCAACCTGTAGCAAGCAAGCTACTATGGAATCATAATCAAAGCACTGAGAGTGCTGATGGAGCGTAGCTTTGGTAATTTGA
The DNA here is from genome assembly GCA_963580285.1 of Lucinisca nassula. NCBI lineage: Eukaryota > Metazoa > Mollusca > Bivalvia > Lucinida > Lucinidae > Lucinisca > Lucinisca nassula. Next base: position 97,262,078 of record OY757017.1, read on the forward strand.
TTTAGCGTCTGATTGGTATTTTAAATCAGGTTCGTATAGATCCAATGAACATAGCTGTTTGAAGCTATTCTGGGCCAGAAGTCGTGTTAGAGCAACAAGACCTATATTTAAATTAACTCACGCTAAGGTGTAGACCCCGCAACAACCATCACGAAAACACGCCTGTACAAATACATTGTCAATTGTTCGACAGAAAAAAAATGGAAATTTTAAGATACAAAATTGTGATCTTTTCTTATCTCTGCTCAAAACATTGATTGCGGGGACTTGATTGAACCGCCTTGACAAGGCAGTTTTATCAAGTACCCACAATCAATGTTTTTGAGCAATATAGCAACCATGCAGTTCTACAGTTTACTCGAAGATTTCTGCTGAGCTACAGTTCGTGCAATAACTGCGGCTTGCGCAATTGTTTGGCGGCTTTAAAGTTATTTTATGTAATTGTTTTTTGAAAAATTACCTGGGGTGGGTGTGTGTGTGTGTGTGTGGGGGGGGGGGGGGGGGGGGGTATTTATCTTGCATTAGACATTCTCATTGGTTACGTCTTGATGATGTTTATCTTCATGTCAAAAATTATCATATTTTTCCCAGCGGTTTTTAAGTTATACATCCGTAATCAGTCTTTAAAAATTGCCTCGGTGAGGCTGTTTATAAAGCTATCTGGCATTAGACAATATCATTAGCTTGATCTTGTCAATTTACATCGGCATGCAAAACATTGTAAAATATACCCGTCGGTTTGAAAGTTATACGACCGTGTCAGTGGGTGAATTTTTTACCTTGCTGAGGATAAAATAAAGAAATTGGGCATTCAGGAATCTCGTTTGTTAGATCTGTACAATACCTATCTGCATGCTAACAGTTGTCAAAATATTCCAAGCAGATTAGAAGTTATACTTCGAAATAATTTTTCAAACAGTTCAGCTAGGCGAGGCCGTTTGTAAAGTAATTTGGCATAAGGCAATTTTGGGGTTATATGTATTGTCAATATCAACATGTATGCCGAAAATGATCAAAGCCGGGTTTAGATGTTATACTCCGAATTCATTTTTTATATTATTTTGCCTCGGCGAGGCCATTTATAAAGTAATCTTGCATAAAACAGCATCATATGTTAGGTAATTGTCAATATCAATCCGAATGCCAAAATGATCGGAATATTCAGAGAGGTTTGAATATTATACTTTGTTAACATTTTTCTAAATATATATTGCATCGGCGAGGCCATTTATGTATTGATCTTGCATACGACAGTTTCTTGGATTAGTTATTGCCAATATCAATCCATAGGAATATTTGAAGAGGTTTAGACATTATACTCCGTTATGACGAGGCCATTTATGAAATAATCCGGCTTTGAGGCAATTTCTTTGGTTAGGTATTGTCAATACAGCACAGTGCTAAGTCTTTTACCGGAAACCAACAACTGTCCTTCGTCAATCAGCGAAAGGGATAGAATCACCGTGGAACAGATTTCAAGATCAATCTCCTGGAAAGAATGTTGCCGAACCCGGCAGGTATCGACTTGCGTCTGAGCTGTCCATTTGCTTTCTATATGGCCACATGCCTAGGACGCAGACAAGTCGCTTTAAACAAAGTAACATTGCCCCCCCCCCCCCCCCCCCCATTAACCCATACTTTGAGTATATGTCTAGCAGCCTTTTTAGCAGACCCAGATCAGACGCTACAACAAGTGGCGTCTCATCTGTGTCTAAACTGCAGAATTTACTGCTTATATTGCCTTTCTCCTTAACATTTGACGTGCGCCTGTCCAAATTCATTAACTGGATGATTCCAGCTGTCTTATTTTGGTATTACATTATCGACCCACACTGCGTACTTTTAACCCATTTTAAACGAATGGAATCCTCAACCTTATGTCAGTATGGAATGAGTTCATTTTAAAATCAGGGATGTCAGGCTGTGGCTTCTAAGCAATATTTTGCAAACATGGCTGAACCTTCTGTAAGTATGCAGTGTAGGTCATAATGAGACTCCGCGTTCTGTGGTATCTGATCTGGGTTTGTCCTGTTTGCCAGTTTCCAGGTTTGGGATTTTACGGCACAAAATGGGCTGTAAACTGGGTTATATGAACTGAACTATAAAAAGATTAGACTGCTACACAGTTCATCTATTCAAGATATTAATCAAATACGTTTGAAATAGGTGGTCTGTGAAGCAGTCTATAAGAGGATACCGCATGGCGTAATAATCTACACTGTTAACACGGGGCTCTATATTCTTAGGTCATACGCAGTAACTCCGAAAGTAGTGCCGAAATCACTTCTCATTCCACTGGAGCTACGCTGCTACAGCTACGCTCCAAAAATGTGCCTGCCTAAGGAAGATGCTTACCAAATACAGACGATTTTTTTTATACAGTTTAAGTCTTCCATAAAACAAGAGGACGCTGCGTGTACACATAGAAATCGTCTGACAGGGGCGCCTGCAATGAATGCACACAGCGTATCTTGCCATCGTAAGCATGTGTTAGATACATCTTCTTGTGTCCGTAGGGCCACATGTAAATGATTATCGTATACATATTGAATATTTGTACCACCATATGACAACAGTCTTTCAGCGTTAAATAGATTTTAATTTATGATTTTTTCGCTGGATGTTCGATCATTTACGCAATCTTCTATAAAACAGAGGGGTGTTGTATACTAATTGAGACGACTCCATTGCGCCCTTTTGTGTGATAAAACGTCCTGAGCGCACATCTGGATCTATTGTACAACAATGTTCTGATTTCAAATTAGGTATTGTCACCAACAGCCATGTTATAGCTATCGCCAACTGACCATTTCACAGTATATGGTTCATTGGCTTTGTATATCCTCCTATCAGCACACATCATCATAACGAAACAGTGTTTAACAAACGTCTTTTCATCACTGAGTGTCCGAAAGGCCGAAAGTCGAGTGAAGTTTATAATGTTGCTACCAGTTACCACAAAAGTTTCATCACAATATCAGCAGCAACAAATATTCTGATGAAGTAGCCCTTCCAACAAGTACACACCCATGTTTCATCATAATATCAGCAGCAACAAATATTCTGATGAAGTACCCCTTCCAACAAGTACACACCCATGTTTCATCATAATATCAGCAGCAACAAATATTCTGATGAAGTACCCCTTCCAACAAGTACACACCCATGTTTCATCATAATATCAGCAGCAACAAATATTCTGATGAAGTACCCCTTCCAACAAGTACACACCCATGTTTCATCATAATATCAGCAGCAACAAATATTCTGATTAAGTACCCCTTCCAACAAGTACACACCCATGTTTCATCATAATATCAGCAGCAACAAACATTCTGATGAAGTACCCCTTCCAACAAGTACACACCCATGTTTCATCATAATATCAGCAGCAACAAATATTCTGATTAAGTACCCCTTCCAACAAGTACACACCCATGTTTCACCACAATATCAGTAGCAACAAACATTCTGATGAAGTACCCCTTCCAACAAGTACACACCCATGTTTCATCATAATATCAGCAGCAACAAATATTCTGATGAAGTACCCCTTCCAACAAGTACACACCCATGTTTCATCATAATATCAGCAGCAACAAATATTCTGATGAAGTACCCCTTCCAACAAGTACACACCCATGTTTCATCATAATATCAGCAGCAACAAATATTCTGATGAAGTACCCCTTCCAACAAGTACACACCCATGTTTCATCATAACATCAGCAGCAACAAATATTCTGATGAAGTACCCCTTCCAACAAGTACACACCCATGAAGCAAAGTTTGGCAAGCCTCGCTTCATCGGTGTGTATTTGTTTGGCCGACTTTTGGATGGTTTACTTGACAGATAGAGGATATTTGACTTTTTTCTTCTTGTTTTTTTTTTCTTCTTCCCTTCTCTTTCTTCCCTCAATGCACGATCGAATCCCACTCCACCGAGAGCACACCAAGACTGGCACCCTCACGAGTGGTGTAGCCACGAGCGAAAATACCAGGTATAATGCTCATGAGCAAAGCAAGACCCGATCCCGCACTAAGAGAGAAAAAAAAAAACTCTCCGTTCTCCACATGCATGAAAAAGGCAACACCCAGCTTCTCCAATAACATAGCTCACATACGGAGAGAACCATCTCCCTGTCATTTCGCCAATAATGATGTCCAATCTGTTTAATATGGAGGTTAATCATTGCCAAAAATACAGACATGTAAACATTACATTGGTCAACGTTTTACATCGTAATGTGTAGTTTGAAACATGGAATGGGGTATAGTTATGAATTGTAAACATTACATTTGTCAAAATACAGACATGTAAATATTACATTTGTCAACGCTAAACATCGTAATGTGTAGTTTGAAACGTGGAATGGGGTATAGTTATGACTTGTAAACATTACAATTGTCAATGCTGAACGTCGTACTGTGTAGTTTTTAGTAGTACTGGAGAGTAGTTATACTAGTAACATGTTGTTTTAACATCTTCTTATACTTCTATCTGTGCATTACTGCAAGTACAAGTTTGTATCATTGACTTTCTACCTTTTGAAGACTTTCTAAACCAACAACGTCATCTTACGTCACGTTAACCGATGCAACGATTCAGAGGACTCGTGTAATTCAAAGCCTTGTATTCTGTAAGATCTACTGTGTTGCGTGTGCTATACATCCAGATGCAAAACGTACGGTTAAATAGGTTCCATCGCTCAATGAACAAGGCGAAAGTATATACTTGTAAAGTTATGGTTTGACATGTACATCTTTATCGAATTTTGCAATGCCCATATATGGTGTTGCCTCCGGAAACTGTCGGTCTTTGTCGAAGTTGTATGGAAAATAAATATTTGAATTAGGATCGCTCCCTGATACTTCCGGAATGCAAGGGAGACTACTTATCTAGACTATTTAGGTTGGATGATTTAAAAAAAAACACACCCTTCCCGATCGATTCCCCTAATATATTAAGCGTTGGCGGTGAACTGTACATTTTGTTTTTAGATGATAGTTTTAAGTACCGTATTTCTAAATCTTGATATAAATATTTAAAGATTTTGAGTCCAATTAGGTGGGTAATTAGCCGAGGATACTGGTGACATGGTTATGGTTCTTGCAGTCTGCGATTCCCCTCATTGCCCTCTATCAGTATTTCAAGTTTCACTTAATTACCTTTAATCCTTTTAGAGAAAGTGTGATGGATGGACGGATAGACGGATGAACAGTCAGACGGACGGACAAAGTGGCGACTATATGCTCTCCCTTCAGGGAGCATAAAAACACACACAAAATATTTGGATAGTATAACTTGACCAAGATGGTATATCCACCAAAAAACATGCTATCAAAGCTGTAGTTTACAGGGAACAAATAGAAGTTGTCCTTGAACTGTCGCCACACAGACCAATATGCATCATCATAACACACACTTTCGACATAGCGCGTGTTTTCACATTTCCAAAATGGCTACTTTTCTGATGAAAATCAGTGATATCGTTTTTATATATACTGCAAACAAAGGCTGTGGGTGCTCGTTAGAACCGCCTCATCGAGGCGGTTCTAACGAGTACCCACATCCTATGTCTCGGAGCCGAAAAAAATATACCCCGTAAACTCCAGTTTTGTCTATATAAAGTGGGGTTTATATATAGGGAGTGTTCATTTCACGGACTTGTTCAGGTGATGTTTGTCTCAATGGCGTCTTTCACACATTTACCTCATTACGAAAACACATGCGTGGGGCATAGTGCATCTTTTTTATATCTCAAAAACGGACATTTTTTGATAAACATTTATGATATATTTCTTATTAATACTCCAAACGTAGACTGTGGGTGTCCAATGGCGCGGTTCTAACGGGTAAATACAACTTATAAACATAGATTGTGGGTGCTCAGTTAGGCGGTTCTGACGGGTACACACAACTTTTGTCTTGGAGCAAAAATAAGGAATTTATGATTTACTTTTATCAATAGTCCAATACATCAAACATAGGTTGTGGGTGCTAAATGGGGTGCTTCTAACGATTACCCACAACCTATGTCTTGGAGCAGAAATAAGGAAATGGTGTATACCCCTTTTAACCATAGTCTACTCTATATTCAGTGGGGTTTCAAGGAGTGTTCAATACAGGACTTGTTAACATGAAGGTTTGATTTTCGCAAACAAGTCCGCGAAATGAAGACCCCCCTTAATCCCACTTTATATAGAGAAAACTGGGGTTTAAGGGGGTAAACATTATTTTTCTTATTTTTACTCCAAGACATAGGTTGTGGGTACTCGTTAGAACCGCCTCATTGAGGCGGTTCTAACGAGTACCCACAACCTATGTTTGTAGTATTTATAAGAAAAATATCACAGATTTTCATCAGAAAAGTAGCCATTTTGGAGATGTGAAAAAATGCACTATGCCATACGGGCGAGTTATCGTAATGATGCTTCCACGCAGAGTTGAAACGGAACGCACTTGAGTACTGGTACATGTAAACCGCTCAGACGGTCTAACCCTGTCAAGAAAAGCTGGGGCGGTCTAACGAGTACATGTTCCCACAATTTATGATTTTAACAACAAACAAGAAGGCCATGATGGCCCTGGTTCGCTCACCTGATCCATATTGAAGAAATGAAATTTTAAGTAATATGTTAAGTTGGAGTGGAAGGTTTGAGCAATTTTGGTTGACAGTGACCCAAGGAACATTTCTGTGAAATTTTTTCAAACCCATCGAATATTCCTATGATTTTTTTTCCCTTTTCATTTTTGAGAACAAATCTTATATGAGTTTATCAATTTTAAGTTCTTGCGACCATCTTGTTCAGCAGAGTGGAGCAATTTGAGCAAATTTGACAGATGGTACCCAAAAATTATTCCTGTGAAAACATTTATAAACTAGAATAATGTCGATTGCGCGCCATCGCAAATCCCCACGCTTTTTACAGAGGGGCCTAGTACCGAAAACCCCTCACCCTGGGCCCTAATTTGACCCCAGGGTCAAAATATTACCTGTATTATATTCTACTAATCATGTCCTTCAATTTGATACGCCACATGACTATGTTCCAAAAAACTTAAATTTTGACCCTTTGACCCCTCCCCCAGGGCCCCAATCTGATCCCAGGGTCAAAATTTTACTTGTATTGTATTCTATTAATCACCCCCTTCAATTTGATATTCCATATGACTATACTCGGTAAAATTTGAATTTTGACACCCTGCCCCCCCCCCCCCCCCCGACGAAGTCCGACCCCTTGGACATGACCTCGGGGTCGAAGCCAAAATCCCGTTCAATATGTGTTACATATATCATTAATAATTACTTATGCAAAGTTTGGTTTCAAAATCTATAAAATTGACTTTGAAATTGAATTTAATTGATATTTGACCTTTTGACCCCTCCCCAAGGCCCCTGGGGGCGGTGCCAAAAATAAATGTAACGTTGCACGCCCTCATCATGTAAGGAAGCTGTGTACCGAATTTGGTTACATTCCGACCAGTAGTTAAGGATAGCGTCACGGACAGACGGACGGACGGACAGACGGACGGACGGATGTTCTCACGGTTGTATACTTATGTGGCTATTTTTGGCAGGATTGATACTTAAGTGGCTACTTTTAGCCACAGAAAAGAAGTATTTTTGGTGTCTAACGGAATAAATCCCATAGACTTACATTGATTCTGTCCATTTACATAGCCACCTAACTATACATTTGTTGGTGCGGTCATACAGACGGACGGAAGCGTTCACAATATCCCCGAACGCTTTTTTTTAAAAAGCGTGGAGATAATCAGTAGCTAGAGCGATCACAAAAGTTTTGTTTCCTACAAATAGCCAGTTACCTTGACATTGAGCCCCAATACCTGAAAGTTGAACTCGCTCAAGCTAATAAAATTCCCAACATTTATGTGAAGTGATATTAAAATACATTGATAAATGTAAAACTATTTAAACTAGAACGATGACAAAGTTTTTTTTTTCTGAAAACAGCCATAATGACCTCGGCCTTCATCCCAGCAACCTGAAAGTCGCATTTGCTTGATATATTATCATACCAAACATTTGCGCGAAAGTATATTAAAATCCATCCATAAATGTAGGCACAAGAGCCTTAACAAAGTTTGCGCGAAGGTATATTAAAATCCATCCATAAATGTAGGCACAAGAGCCTTAACAAAGTTTTTCCAAGAATAGCCATAATAACCTTGATCTTGTGTCCAGACCCTAAATGTTGATCTTGGTTCAGATATTATCATACCTAACATTTCTGTGAAGTTACATCAAATTCCATTGATAAATGCAGGCGCTAGAGCCATGAAAAAAAAATCTAAAAATAGCCACCGTGACCTTCATTTAAGCTCAGGACACTGAAAGTCAAACTGCTCAATATATTATTATACCTAGCATTTGTGAAAAGTTACATTAAAATATATCAATTAATGTAGGCACTGGAGCGATGACATTTTTTTCTAAAATAGACCTTTACCTTAAGCCCAGTAACCTGATGGTCCAGCTTGCTCGAGATATTATCATACACAACATTTGTGTGAAGTTACATAAAAAATCTTTTGATAAATGTAGGTGCTAGAGTGAACTCAAAGGTTTTTTTTCTTCTAAAAATAGCCACATTGACTATGACCTTGCACCCAGGACCCTGAAACTCTAACTTGCTGGAGAAATTATCATACCAGCATTTGTGTGAAGCTACATTAAAATCCATCAATAAATCTAGAGACTAGAGTGAAGATTTTTTTTTCAAAAAGTAGCCACAAGGACCTTGACCTTGATCCCAACATCCTGAAAGTATTGCTTGTTTGAGATACTATCATACTGAACATTTGTGTGAAGTTGTATTAAAATCCATCAATAATTGAAAGCAAACTATTTTCTAAAATAGATACCGCGACCTTGACGCTTAGCCTAGCATTGAGATATTGTCAACATGATCATTCTGAGCACGTCTGATGATGAATTGACCAAAACTGTGGCCTCTCGCGTTTTCAAACGGTTTTCCTTTGCTTTGACCTACTGACCTACTTTTTGACCCTACCTGACCCATATTTGAACTTGACGAGATATTGTCAAGATGATTATTCTGAACAAGTGTGACAATGATTGGACCAAAATTGTGGTATGAAATCTAGCATGTTCACAAGGTTTTTCTATGATTTGATCTACTGACCTACTTTCTAATCAGACATGACCAATAATCATACTTGACCGAAATATTGTAAACATGAACATTCTGAGCATTTCTGTGTAATGCCCGTCTATGGTACACTATACCCACAAAATATGGTCACTCTGAAAACTCCCAGGCTATGGCTCCCGGAGACTCGAACCAGGGTACCCCACCCAAAATATAGCCAGATATTGCATATATTGTGAGGCGATTTGCTCGGAACTTCCCCAATGAATCTTTCGGAAAACATTTCTGTGTATTGCCCGTCTATGGTACATTATACCCACAAAATATGGTCACTCTGAAAACTCCCAGGCTATGGCCCCCGGAGCGTCGAACTTGGGTACCCCCACCTGTAGACTCGCGCTATGTCATAAATGGCACATACGGGGACGCGATTTTCTCAAAACTTCCCCAATGAAATTTTTTGAAAACATTTCTGTGTATTGTCCGTCTATGGTACACTATACCCACAAAATATGGTCACTCTGAAAACTCCTAGGCTATGGCTCCCGGAGACTAGAACCAGGGTACCCCACCAAAAATATAGCCAGATATTGCATATATTGTGAGGCGATTTGCTCGGAACCTCCCCAATGAATTTTTCGGAAAATATTTCTGTGTATTGCCCGTCTATGGTACATTATACCCACAAAATACGGCCACTCTGAAAACTCCCAGGCTATGGCCCCCGGAGCGTCGAACTTGGGTACCCCCACCTGTAGACTCGCGCTTAGTCATATATGGCACATACGGGGACGCGATTTTCTCAAAACTTACCCAATAAATTTTTTTGAAAACATTTCTGTGTATTGCCCGTCTATGGTATACTATACCCACAAAATATGGTCACTCTGAAAACTCCCAGGCTATGGCTCCCGGAGACTCGAACCAGGGTACCCCACCCAAAATATAGCCAGATATTGCATACATTGTGAGGCGATTTGCTCGGAACATCCCCAATGAAATGTTCGGAAAACATTTCTGTGTATTGTCCGTCTATGGTACATTATACCCACAAAATATGGTTACTCTGAAAACTCCCAGGCTATGGCCCCCGGAGCGTCGAACTTGGGTACCCCCACCTGTAGACTCGCGCTTAGTCATATATGGCACATACGGGGACGCGATTTTCTCAAAACTTCCCCAATGAAATTTTTTGAAAACATTTCTGTGTTTTGCCCGTCTATGGTACACTATATACAAAATATGGTCACTCTGAAAACTCCCAGGCTATGGCTCCCGGAGACTCGAACCAGGGTACCCAACCCAAAATATAGCCAGATATTGCATATATTGTGAGGCGATCTGCTCGGAACTTCCCCAATGAATTTTTCGGAAAACATTTCTGTGTATTGTCCGTCTATGGTACATTATACCCACAAAATATGGTCACTCTGAAAACTCCCAGGCTATGGCCCCCGGAGCGTCGAACTTGGGTACCACCACCTGTAGACTCGCGCTTAGTCATATATGGCACATGCTGGGACGCGATTTTCTCAAAACTTTCCCAATGAATTTTTTTGAAAACATTTCTGTTTATTGTCCGTCTATGGTACACTATACCCACAAAATATGGTCACTCTGAAAACTCCCAGGCTATGGCTCCCGGAGACTCGAACCAGGGTACCCCACCCAAAATATAGCCAGATATTGCATATATTGTGAGGCGATCTGCTCGGAACTTCCCCAATGAATTTTTCGGAAAACATTTCTGTGTATTGTCCGTCTATGGTACATTATACCCACAAAATATGGTCACTCTGAAAACTCCCAGGCTATGGCCCCCGGAGCGTCGAACTTGGGTACCACCACCTGTAGACTCGCGCTTAGTCATATATGGCACATGCTGGGACGCGATTTTCTCAAAACTTTCCCAATGAATTTTTTTGAAAACATTTCTGTTTATTGTCCGTCTATGGTACACTATACCCACAAAATATGGTCACTCTGAAAACTCCCAGGCTATGGCTCCCGGAGACTCGAACCAGGGTACCCCACCCAAAATATAGCCAGATATTGCATATATTGTGAGGCGATTTGCTCGGAACTTCCCCAATGAATTTTTCGGAAAACATTTCTGTGTATTGCCCGTCTATGGTACATTATACCCACAAAATATGGTCACTTTGAAAACTCCCAGGCTATGGCCCCCGGAGCGTCGAACTTGGGTACCCCCACCTGTAGACTCGCGCTTAGTCATATATGGCACATGCGGGGACGCGATTTTCTCAAAACTTCCCCAATGAAATTTTTTGAAAACATTTCTGTGTATTACCCGTCTATGGTACACTATACCCACAAAATATGGTCACTCTGAAAACTCCCAGGCTATGGCTCCCGGAGACTCGAACCAGGGTACCCCACCCAAAATATAGCCAGATATTGCATATATTGTGAGGCGATTTGCTCGGAACCTCCCCAATGAATTTTTCGGAAAATATTTCTGTGTATTGCCCGTCTATGGTACATTATACCCACAAAATACGGCCACTCTGAAAACTCCCAGGCTATGGCCCCCGGAGCGTCGAACTTGGGTACCCCCACCTGTAGACTCGCGCTTAGTCATATATGGCACATACGGGGACGCGATTTTCTCAAAACTTACCCAATAAATTTTTTTGAAAACATTTCTGTGTATTGCCCGTCTATGGTATACTATACCCACAAAATATGGTCACTCTGAAAACTCCCAGGCTATGGCTCCCGGAGACTCGAACCAGGGTACCCCACCCAAAATATAGCCAGATATTGCATACATTGTGAGGCGATTTGCTCGGAACTTCCCCAATGAAATGTTCGGAAAACATTTCTGTGTATTGCCCGTCTATGGTACATTATACCCACAAAATATGGTTACTCTGAAAACTCCCAGGCTATGGCCCCCGGAGCGTCGAACTTGGGTACCCCCACCTGTAGACTCGCGCTTAGTCATATATGGCACATACGGGGACGCGATTTTCTCAAAACTTCCCCAATGAAATTTTTTGAAAACATTTCTGTGTTTTGCCCGTCTATGGTACACTATATACAAAATATGGTCACTCTGAAAACTCCCAGGCTATGGCTCCCGGAGACTCGAACCAGGGTACCCAACCCAAAATATAGCCAGATATTGCATATATTGTGAGGCGATCTGCTCGGAACTTCCCCAATGAATTTTTCGGAAAACATTTCTGTGTATTGTCCGTCTATGGTACATTATACCCACAAAATATGGTCACTCTGAAAACTCCCAGGCTATGGCCCCCGGAGCGTCGAACTTGGGTACCACCACCTGTAGACTCGCGCTTAGTCATATATGGCACATGCTGGGACGCGATTTTCTCAAAACTTTCCCAATGAATTTTTTTGAAAACATTTCTGTTTATTGCCCGTCTATGGTACACTATACCCACAAAATATGGTCACTCTGAAAACTCCCAGGCTATGGATCCCGGAGACTCGAACCAGGGTACCCCACCCAAAATATAGCCAGATATTGCATATATTGTGAGGCGATTTGCTCGGAACTTCCCCAATGAATTTTTCGGAAAACATTTCTGTGTATTGCCCGTCTATGGTACATTATACCCACAAAATATGGTCACTCTGAAAACTCCCAGGCTATGGCCCCCGGAGCGTCGAACTTGGGTACCCCCACCTGTAGACTCGCGCTATGTCATAAATGGCACATACGGGGACGCGATTTTCTCAAAACTTCCCCAATGAAATTTTTTGAAAACATTTCTGTGTATTGTCCGTCTATGGTACACTATACCCACAAAATATGGTCACTCTGAAAACTCCCAGGCTATGGCTCCCGGAGACTCGAACCAGGGTACCCCACCCAAAATATAGCCAGATATTGCATATATTGTGAGGCGATTTGCTCGGAACTTCCCCAATGAATTTTTCGGAAAACATTTCTGTGTATTGCCCGTCTATGGTACATTATACCCACAAAATATGGTCACTTTGAAAACTCCCAGGCTATGGCCCCCGGAGCGTCGAACTTGGGTACCCCAACCTGTAGACTCGCGCTTAGTCATATATGGCACATGCGGGGACGCGATTTTCTCAAAACTTCCCCAATGAAATTTTTTGAAAACATTTCTGTGTATTACCCGTCTATGGTACACTATACCCACAAAATATGGTCACTCTGAAAACTCCCAGGCTATGGCTCCCGGAGACTCGAACCAGGGTACCCCACCCAAAATATAGCCAGATATTGCATATATTGTGAGGCGATTTGCTCGGAACCTCCCCAATGAATTTTTCGGAAAATATTTCTGTGTATTGCCCGTCTATGGTACATTATACCCACAAAATACGGCCACTCTGAAAACTCCCAGGCTATGGCCCCCGGAGCGTCGAACTTGGGTACCCCCACCTGTAGACTCGCGCTTAGTCATATATGGCACATACGGGGACGCGATTTTCTCAAAACTTACCCAATAAATTTTTTTGAAAACATTTCTGTGTATTGCCCGTCTATGGTATACTATACCCACAAAATATGGTCACTCTGAAAACTCCCAGGCTATGGCTCCCGGAGACTCGAACCAGGGTACCCCACCCAAAATATAGCCAGATATTGCATACATTGTGAGGCGATTTGCTCGGAACTTCCCCAATGAAATGTTCGGAAAACATTTCTGTGTATTGCCCGTCTATGGTACATTATACCCACAAAATATGGTTACTCTGAAAACTCCCAGGCTATGGCCCCCGGAGCGTCGAACTTGGGTACCCCCACCTGTAGACTCGCGCTTAGTCATATATGGCACATACGGGGACGCGATTTTCTCAAAACTTCCCCAATGAAATTTTTTGAAAACATTTCTGTGTTTTGCCCGTCTATGGTACACTATATACAAAATATGGTCACTCTGAAAACTCCCAGGCTATGGCTCCCGGAGACTCGAACCAGGGTACCCAACCCAAAATATAGCCAGATATTGCATATATTGTGAGGCGATCTGCTCGGAACTTCCCCAATGAATTTTTCGGAAAACATTTCTGTGTATTGTCCGTCTATGGTACATTATACCCACAAAATATGGTCACTCTTAAAACTCCCAGGCTATGGCCCCCGGAGCGTCGAACTTGGGTACCCCCACCTGTAGACTCGCGCTTAGTCATATATGGCACATGCTGGGACGCGATTTTCTCAAAACTTTCCCAATGAATTGTTTTGAAAACATTTCTGTTTATTGCCCGTCTATGGTACACTATACCCACAAAATATGGTCACTCTGAAAACTCCCAGGCTATGGCTCCCGGAGACTCGAACCAGGGTACCCCATCCAAAATATAGCCAGATATTGCATATATTGTGAGGCGATTTGCTCGGAACTTCCCCAATGAATTTTTCGGAAAACATTTCTGTGTATTGCCCGTCTATGGTACATTATACCCACAAAATATGGTCACTCTGAAAAATCCCAGGCTATGGCCCCCGGAGCGTCGAACTTGGGTACCCCCACCTGTAGACTCGCGCTTAGTCATATATGGCACATGCTGGGACGCAATTTTCTTAAAACTTCCCCAATGAAATTTTTTGAAAACATTTCTGTGTATTGCCCGTCTATGGTACACTATACCCACAAAATATGGTCACTTTGAAAACTCCCAGGCTATGGCCCCCGGAGCGTCGAACTTGGGTACCCCCACCTGTAGACTCGCGCTTAGTCATATATGGCACATGCGGGGACGCAATTTTCTCAAAACTTCCCCAATGAAATTTTTTGAAAACATTTCTGTGTATTACCCGTCTATGGTACACTATACCCACAAAATATGGTCACTCTGAAAACTCCCAGGCTATGGCTCCCGGAGACTCGAACCAGGGTACCCCACCCAAAATATAGCCAGATATTGCATATATTGTGAGGCGATTTGCTCGGAACCTCCCCAATGAATTTTTCGGAAAATATTTCTGTGTATTGCCCGTCTATGGTACATTATACCCACAAAATACGGCCACTCTGAAAACTCCCAGGCTATGGCCCCCGGAGCGTCGAACTTGGGTACTCCCACCTGTAGACTCGCGCTTAGTCATATATGGCACATACGGGGACGCGATTTTCTCAAAACTTACCCAATAAATTTTTTTGAAAACATTTCTGTGTATTGCCCGTCTATGGTATACTATACCCACAAAATATGGTCACTCTGAAAACTCCCAGGCTATGGCTCCCGGAGACTCGAACCAGGGTACCCCACCCAAAATATAGCCAGATATTGCATACATTGTGAGGCGATTTGCTCGGAACTTCCCCAATGAAATGTTCGGAAAACATTTCTGTGTATTGCCCGTCTATGGTACATTATACCCACAAAATATGGTTACTCTGAAAACTCCCAGGCTATGGCCCCCGGAGCGTCGAACTTGGGTACCCCCACCTGTAGACTCGCGCTTAGTCATATATGGCACATACGGGGACGCGATTTTCTCAAAACTTCCCCAATGAAATTTTTTGAAAACATTTCTGTGTTTTGCCCGTCTATGGTACACTATATACAAAATATGGTCACTCTGAAAACTCCCAGGCTATGGCTCCCGGAGACTCGAACCAGGGTACCCAACCCAAAATATAGCCAGATATTGCATATATTGTGAGGCGATCTGCTCGGAACTTCCCCAATGAATTTTTCGGAAAACATTTCTGTGTATTGTCCGTCTATGGTACATTATACCAACAAAATATGTTCACTCTGAAAACTCCCAGGCTATGGCCCCCGGAGCGTCGAACTTGGGTACCACCACCTGTAGACTCGCGCTTAGTCATATATGGCACATGCTGGGACGCGATTTTCTCAAAACTTTCCCAATGATTTTTTTTGAAAACATTTCTGTTTATTGCCCGTCTATGGTACACTATACCCACAAAATATGGTCACTCTGAAAACTCCCAGGCTATGGCTCCCGGAGACTCGAACCAGGGTACCCCACCCAAAATATAGCCAGATATTGCATATATTGTGAGGCGATTTGCTCGGAACTTCCCCAATGAATTTTTCGGAAAACATTTCTGTGTATTGCCCGTCTATGGTACATTATACCCACAAAATACGGCCACTCTGAAAACTCCCAGGCTATGGCCCCCGGAGCGTCGAACTTGGGTACCCCCACCTGTAGACTCGCGCTTAGTCATATATGGCACATGCTGGGACGCAATTTTCTTAAAACTTCCCCAATGAAATTTTTTGAAAACATTTCTGTGTATTGCCCGTCTATGGTACACTATACCCACAAAATATGGTCACTCTGAAAACTCCCAGGCTATGGCTCCCGGAGACTCGAACCAGGGTACCCATCCAAAATATAGCCAGATATTGCATATATTGTGAGGCGATTTGCTCGGAACTTCCCCAATGAATTTTTCGGAAAACATTTATGTGTATTACCCGTCTATGGTACATTATACCCACAAAATATGGTCACTCTGAAAACTCCCAGGCTATGGCCCCCGGAGCGTCGAACTTGGGTACACCCACCTGCACGCGCTTAGTCATATATGGCACATGCGGGGACGCGATTTTCTCAAAACTTCTCCCCTTTGAAATTTTTTGAAAACATTTCTGTGTATTGCCCGTCTATGGTACACTATACCCACAAAATATGGTCACTCTGAAAACTCCTAGGCTATGGCTCCCGGAGACTCGAACCAGGGTACCCCACCCAAAATATAGCCAGATATTGCATATATTGTGAGGCGATTTGCTCGGAACTTCCCCAATGAATTTTTCGAAAAACATTTCTGTGTATTGCCCGTCTATGGTACATTATACCCACAAAATATGGTCACTCTGAAAACTCCCAGGCTATGGCCCCCGGAGCATCGAACTTGGGTACCCCCACCTGTAGACTCGCGCTTAGTCATATATGGCACATGCGGGGACGCGATTTTCTCAAAACTTCCTCTTTGACATTTTTTGAAAACATTTCTGTTTATTGCCCGTCTATGGTACACTATACCCACAAAATAGGGTCACCCTGAAAACTCCCAGGTTATGGCTCCCGGAGACTCGAACCAGGGTACCCCACCCAAAATAAAGCCAGATATTGCATTGTTGTGAGGCGATTTGCTCGGAACTTCCCCAATGAATTTTTCGGAAAACATTTCTGTGTATTGCCCGTCTATGGTACATTATACCCACAAAATATGGTCACTTTGAAAACTCCCAGGCTATGGTCCCCGGAGCGTCGAATTTGGGTACCCCCACCCGTAGACTCGCGCTTAGTCATATATGGCACATGTGGGGACGCGATTATCTCAAAACTTCCTCAATGAATTTTTTTGAAAACATTTCTGTGTATTGCCCGTCTATGGTACACAATACCCACAAAATATGGTCACTCTGAAAACTCCCAGGCTATGGCTCACGGTGACTCGAACCAGGGTACCCAACCCAAAATATAGCCACTTGTTGCATATATTGTGAGGCGATTTGCTCGGAACTTCCCCAATGAATTTTTCGGAATACATTTCTGTGTATTGCCCGTCAATGGTACATGTTATAATCTTCACTCTAGTCTCTAGATTTATTGATGGATTTTAATGTAGCTTCACACAAATGCTGGTATGATAATTTCTCCAGCAAGTTAGAGTTTCAGGGTCCTGGGTGCAAGGTCATAGTCAATGTGGCTATTTTTAGAAGAAAAAAAAAACCTTTGACTTCACTCTAGCACCTACATTTATCAAAAGATTTTTTATGTAACTTCACACAAATGTTGTGTATGATAATATCTCGAGCAAGCTGGACCATCAGGTTACTGGGCTCAAGGTAAAGGTCTATTTTAGAAAAAAAATGTCATCGCTCTAGTGCCTACATTAATTGATATATTTTAATGTAACTTTTCACAAATGCTAGGTATAATAATATATTGAGCAGTTTGACTTTCAGTGTCCTGAGCTTAAATGAAGGTCACGGTGGCTATTTTTAGATTTTTTTTTCATGGCTCTAGCGCCTGCATTTATCAATGGAATTTGATGTAACTTCACAGAAATGTTAGGTATGATAATATCTGAACCAAGATCAACATTTAGGGTCTGGACACAAGATCAAGGTTATTATGGCTATTCTTGGAAAAACTTTGTTAAGGCTCTTGTGCCTACATTTATGGATGGATTTTAATATACCTTCGCGCAAACTTTGTTAAGGCTCTTGTGCCTACATTTATGGATGGATTTTAATATACTTTCGCGCAAATGTTTGGTATGATAATATATCAAGCAAATGCGACTTTCAGGTTGCTGGGATGAAGGCCGAGGTCATTATGGCTGTTTTCAGAAAAAAAAAAAACTTTGTCATCGTTCTAGTTTAAATAGTTTTACATTTATCAATGTATTTTAATATCACTTCACATAAATGTTGAGAATTTTATTAGCTTGAGCGAGTTCAACTTTCAGGTATTGGGGCTCAATGTCAAGGTAACTGGCTATTTGTAGGAAACAAAACTTTTGTGATCGCTCTAGCTACTGATTATCTCCACGCTTTTTTAAAAAAAAAGCGTTCGGGGATATTGTGAACGCTTCCGTCCGTCTGTATGAGTTCTCACGGTTGTATACTTATGTGGCTATTTTTGGCAGGATTGATACTTAAGTGGCTACTTTTAGCCACAGAAAAGAAGTATTTTTGGTGTCTAACGGAATAAATCCCATAGACTTACATTGATTCTGTCCATTTACATAGCCACCTAACTATACATTTGTTGGTGCGGCATCCGTCCGTCCGTCCGTCCGTCTGTCCGTCACGCTATCCTTAACTACTGGTCGGAATGTAACCAAATTCGGTACACAGCTTCCTTACACGATGAGGGCGTGCAACGTTACATTTATTTTTGGCACCGCCCCCAGGGGCCTTGGGGAGGGGTCAAAAGGTCAAATATCAATTAAATTCAATTTCAAAGTCAATTTTATAGATTTTGAAACCAAACTTTGCATAAGTAATTATTAATGGTATATGTAACACATATTGAACGGGATTTTGGCTTCGACCCCGAGGTCATGTCCAAGGGGTCGGACTTCGTAGGGGGGGGGGGGGGTCAGGGTGTCAAAATTCAAATTTTACCGAGTATAGTCATATGGAATATCAAATTGAAGGGGGTGATTAATAGAATACAATACAAGTAAAATTTTGACCCTGGGATCAGATTGGGGCCCTGGGGGAGGGGTCAAAGGGTCAAAATTTAAGTTTTTTGGAACATAGTCATGTGGCATATCAAATTGAAGGACATGATTAGTAGAATATAATACATGTAATATTTTGACCCTGGGGTCAAATTAGGGCCCAGGGTGAGGGATTTTCGGTACTAGGCCCCTCTGTAAAAAGCGTGGGGATTTGCGATGGCGCGCAATCGACATTATTCTAGTTTATAAATGTTTTCACAGGAATAATTTTTGGGTACCATCTGTCAAATTTGCTCAAATTGCTCCACTCTGCTGAACAAGATGGTCGCAAGAACTTAAAATTGATAAACTCATATAAGATTTGTTCTCAAAAATGAAAAGGGAAAAAAAAATCATAGGAATATTCGATGGGTTTGAAAAAATTTCACAGAAATGTTCCTTGGGTCACTGTCAACCAAAATTGCTCAAACCTTCCACTCCAACTTAACATATTACTTAAAATTTCATTTCTTCAATATGGATCAGGTGAGCGAACCAGGGCCATCATGGCCCTCTTGTTTGTTGTTAAAATCATAAATTGTGGGAACATGTACTCGTTAGACCGCCCCAGCTTTTCTTGACAGGGTTAGACCGTCTGAGCGGTTTACATGTACCAGTACTCAAGTGCGTTCCGTTTCAACTCTGCGTGGAAGCATCATTACGATAACTCGCCCGTATGGCATAGTGCATTTTTTCACATCTCCAAAATGGCTACTTTTCTGAGGAAAATCTGTGATATTTTTCTTATAAATACTACAAACATAGGTTGTGGGTACTCGTTAGAACCGCCTCAATGAGGCGGTTCTAACGAGTACCCACAACCTATGTCTTGGAGTAAAAATAAGAAAAATAATGTTTACCCCCTTAAACCCCAGTTTTCTCTATATAAAGTGGGATTAAGGGGGGTCTTCATTTCGCGGACTTGTTCATGTGATGTCATGCATTCCAAACTATTTCTCCAAGCCCCGATGGGTGGGGGGCGCAAATCAAACCTTCATGTTAACAAGTCCTGTATTGAACACTCCTTGAAACCCCACTGAATATAGAGTAGACTATGGTTAAAAGGGGTATACACCATTTCCTTATTTCTGCTCCAAGACATAGGTTGTGGGTAATCGTTAGAAGCACCCCATTTAGCACCCACAACCTATGTTTGATGTATTGGACTATTGATAAAAGTAAATCATAAATTCCTTATTTTTGCTCCAAGACAAAAGTTGTGTGTACCCGTCAGAACCGCCTAACTGAGCACCCACAATCTATGTTTATAAGTTGTATTTACCCGTTAGAACCGCGCCATTGGACACCCACAGTCTACGTTTGGAGTATTAATAAGAAATATATCATAAATGTTTATCAAAAAATGTCCGTTTTTGAGATATAAAAAAAGATGCACTATGCCCCACGCATGTGTTTTCGTAATGAGGTAAATGTGTGAAAGACGCCATTGAGACAAACATCTCCTGAACAAGTCCGTGAAATGAACACTCCCTATAAACCCCACTTTATATAGACAAAACTGGAGTTTACGGGGTTAATTTTTTTCTGCTCCGAGACATAGGATGTGGGTACTCGTTAGAACCGCCTCGATGAGGCGGTTCTAACGAGCACCCACATCCTTTGTTTGCAGTATATATAAAAACGATATCACTGATTTTCATCAGAAAAGTAGCCATTTTGGAAATGTGAAAACACGCGCTATGTCGAAAGTGTGTGTTATGATGATGCATATTGGTCTGTGTGGCGACAGTTCAAGGACAACTTCTATTTGTTCCCTGTAAACTGCAGCTTTGATAGCATGTTTTTTGGTGGATATACCATCTTGGTCAAGTTATACTATCCAAATATTTTGTGTGTGTTTTTATGCTCCCTGAAGGGAGAGCATATAGTCGCCACTTTGTCCGTCCGTCTGACTGTTCATCCGTCTATCCGTCCATCCATCACACTTTCTCTAAAAGGATTAAAGGTAATTAAGTGAAACTTGAAATACTGATAGAGGGCAATGAGGGGAATCGCAGACTGCAAGAACCATAACCATGTCACCAGTATCCTCGGCTAATTACCCACCTAATTGGACTCAAAATCTTTAAATATTTATATCAAGATTTAGAAATACGGTACTTAAAACTATCATCTAAAAACAAAATGTACAGTTCACCGCCAACGCTTAATATATTAGGGGAATCGATCGGGAAGGGTGTTTTTTTTTTTTTTTTTTTTAAATCATCCAACCTAAATAGTCTAGATAAGTAGTCTCCCTTGCATTCAGGAAGTATCAGGGAGCGATCCTTATTTCAAATATTTATTTTCCATACAACTTCGACAAAGACCGACAGTTTCCGGAGGCAACACCATATATGGGCATTGCAAAATTCGATAAAGATGTACATGTCAAACCATAACTTTACAAGTATATACTTTCGCCTTGTTCATTGAGCGATGGAACCTATTTAACCATACGTTTTGCATCTGGATGTATAGCACACGCAACACAGTAGATCTTACAGAATACAAGGCTTTGAATTACACGAGTCCTCTGAATCGTTGCATCGGTTAACGTGACGTAAGATGACGTTGTTGGTTTAGAAAGTCTTCAAAAGGTAGAAAGTCAATGATACAAACTTGTACTTGCAGTAATGCACAGATAGAAGTATAAGAAGATGTTAAAACAACATGTTACTAGTATAACTACTCTCCAGTACTACTACAAACTACACAGTACGACGTTCAGCATTGACAATTGTAATGTTTACAAGTCATAACTATACCCCATTCCACGTTTCAAACTACACATTACGATGTTTAGCGTTGACAAATGTAATATTTACATGTCTGTATTTTGACAAATGTAATGTTTACAATTCATAACTATACCCCATTCCATGTTTCAAACTACACATTACGATGTATAACGTTGACCAATGTAATGTTTACATGTCTGTATTTTTGGCAATGATTAACCTCCATAGTTTAATGGGTATAATAAGTTTGCACCCGAGAAATAGCCTGCTGGGATGGTGTTATTATGGATGATTATCAATATAATTGAGGGAGTAGTTTCCCCGAAGAAGTTACGAGCTGGCCTAAGGTCGCGTGACAAATTACGGGACGTCAGCGTCGCGTCATCAACGTCCTTGTCATGTAAGAACGGGTTAAGCGCTAATTAGTACGAATTTCGTTATTTTCCTGTCATCTGACAACCAAAGTAGATTTGATGAAAAAGGTAGATCCAAACAATCAAAAACTGAAAATAGCATTTCCATTGTTTGAACAGTGAAAACATCGTTTAGATTTCGCTGACAAACCTCCATCATTCATTGAAAAACATGTAATGATATTGCTTATTTGTTAGGCGTCAAGTAACAAGTTTTACTATATAGCACGTCATTTGGTCGAAAAACCTCCCGGTCGACTGCATCTACCCGTCGAATGCTACGTTTGGTCGAGAGAGAAATATATATATATATATATATATATATATATATATATATATATATATATATATATATATATATATATATATATATATATATATATATATATATTTTTTTTTTTTTTATTTTTATTTTGGTTTGGGTTCTACGGCCCTTTCAAGATTATTTCACTCATATCCAGCCGACCGTCAACCACAGGCGGGCGAAAACCGGAGCACCCGGAGAAAAACCACCCGACCCTCCGTTGCAGAACCCGGCGTCTCACCCGTGACCCGAGCGAGGCCCGAACCCACGGCGGCGAGAGACCCAATGACCAAGAGTCAGCGCTCTTATCCATTAGGCCACGGAGGCCCGTAGAATTTCTGTTTATGAAGTGTGGCAAAAGGTCGAGTATTTTGACCCATTTTTGACGAATTATTCGACCAAAACGGGCTCGACCAAAATAACACTCGACGAAGTGGTCCTCGACCAAATGTTATGGAAACAAGCATGAATAGTTTTACATAACTCGAAACACCGGAGCAATTCGATTACTCTGGATAACTCGAACTGACCCTTGGGTCCCCTGAAAATTGTTCCCACAGGTCAAGATATCAACATTTTTTAGAGTAAATAAAATATATGCATGTATTGCTGCTTGTTTAAACATAACTTGATTGTGTGCTGTGTGTACTCGTTAGAAACGCCTGATTGAGCCGATTCCAACGAGTTCACACAACATACACTTATCTCATAAAAGTCGATAATATGCCCATAAGTCATCCCCGTTCTGTCTCATAACCTTACATCGAGTAAAACCCTCAATAGTTCGAACTATCACAAAAACAGATTTTTCATCGTCCCAAAGGTGCTCGAGTAATCACACTTTATCTATAATTGATATGAATGTATTTCCGTTTAATCCATAGAGCTCGATGCTCCCTCATTGAGGCTGGTTGTATGTCCAGGGACCACTGGTCTTACTGATGTTACAGACGCTCTTTCAGACATGTTACCCTCATCAAAAGCGATTCTTATCATTCTATCGATATCGTCAGCACACCTTATTCGACACTTTGGTTGACTTTCATGCGCCTTCGCGAAGATTTTTCCATCATACGACCAGAACTTTTTGATATCCTTTCCTTTTTTGAGTTGTACTAGTTTGTCTATGATTTTTTTGGTTTCTACCAGTGAAGTCCTCCGTCATGTATATGTTGGACAGGTTAAAACGGGAATCGTAGACTCTCGCCTTAATTTTGTACGCTCGAAATTTCACAATCACTTGTCTGTTACCCTTCTTGTTGGGTTTCCCTATCGGGTGACATCTTTCTATGTGTTCAGGAGCCACACTTTCTCCAGGAGGCAGTGCCCTGTTCAAAATTTCTCGCACTGACGATTCACATTTTTACATTATTAAGTCTTACTGTTTGACGTCTGCCATACTGTTCTAAATCATTTAGACCACTAGTTAAGCTACTTATGCTCTCCTTAAGTTCTGCAACTGAAGACTGAAGAGCATTTATCTGTTCATCACGTGAGTCTATTTCTGTTTTCAGGGCTGTAATCTCCTCATCTTTCTGGTTCATCAGTGGATCCATGACTTCAAGTTTGAATTTTCTTAACGCCCCCTCAACTGCGTCCGATATGCATCTAGTCATTGACTTTTCAATTGTCAGTGCAATTGTTTTTTCAATGCCCGGTTTCAAGGATTTTAGGAGTGCCGGGGCAACTTCTTGAACGGTATCAGGATCCTGGAACCCCTTCCTAATTAGCTCTGGCAGTAAATATGCTTTCTTTGGATCTGACTCTTCATGAAGATCAGGAAGTGAGCCCCTTCGTCGTAGCCGAGGTTGAAAGGCTTCATGTTCCGGTGACAACACCGCCGCCTTTCGCTTATCGGTCGTCTTGTCAGCTGCTTGCTTCTTGGATTCTAAGGACATATTTATTCCAAAGCAGGATACTGAGTGTGTTCTGTCTGAAGTCTGAAGTCTGAATTCAACTGTTCAATTGTTAAACTGTTCAATTGTTTACCTGTTCATATCAACACAACTGAGTCTATTAAGCCATAATACATGCGTCTACACACAAATGTATAGGTCGATGAATGTTTACTGAACATTACGTCACACGGGCCGTTCCATCGAATACCGTTATCTAGGGATGTCAATGTCACCAGTGAATGCAAACTTCTTAAATAAAAGCTGAAACTCATTCCCATGCGCAACAATAGAACACATTGTGTGAATTATAAAAGATAGAAACTAAAAAATATGACAAAAGTGTCGAGAAGAACTGAAAACTTAAAAGCAAATACCTTACGCGATAATTTGATGGTAGGCATCGTTTTGAATGTAAGATTACAATACGCAGAAGTGCTCGTGAATAACAAATAGTCGAGTGGTAACAGTCACAGCTCAGAATCATTGAAGTCCTCTGGCTGGTGAGGGCGAGGGGTGGAAGAGACACTCGCACGGTGTAAATTATTTTAAACCTTTTTTTTTCTTTTTTTTTCTGTATTATATTTTTCCTGCTTTTTTTTTTTGTTTTGTTTTGTTTTTGTTTTTAATATTAGTATGTAATTCATTATTTTCAAATTTCAGCGATTCATATTAACTTGAATTTCATAATTTTAGAATTTTATATTTCGAAATTGCATTACAAAAACAGTTTTGATTGTTCGGCAGTGTCGGTAGATTCATCAACCTCAGAAGCAGTCTCTACAATCTCTAACGTCACTGTCAGAGTCCATGTGGTTAATGATTCGTTCCATTTCAACAGCGATGTCACTTTTACAATTGTCCTGTTCAGGCCCCCGCCCATTTGGGCTTGAAGATGCTTCCACGCAGAGCTGAAACCAACCGCACGAGTACTGGTAAACTGCTTAGAGGATCTAAAACTAGAAGTGGAGGCAATGATCAGGAATCGATACAATTAACCCACAGCTCCCATAAGAGACACCCAAGGGAAAGAAACACAAACATGAAACAACAGACTCCAATGGAAACACCAACAGCGGAAAGCCAAAATGACAGTAACTTTCCCACAAAATGGCCAATAGGCTATCCAAAATAAAATAATATAAGTGACACAAACACCCAAAGACAAAGCATAACAAAAATAAACCGTAACAGAAGAACCGCCTTTGAACGGTCAGCGGAAACGAATTCCACTGGGGGGGGGGGGGGGGGGGGGGCTTAAATCGATTTTACGTGGCCACAATCCTCGCCCTTACTTCCGTCGCGATTAAGACAAATAATTTGTTCAGTCCGCATGAAGGCCTTCTAAGCCTGCCCAGGCAAAGCGGTGCGAGTCGGCCCGTCCATGCTTATAATCCCTATTGGTTTCATTTGGCGACAGGGCTTGGGATGTCATTTCATCTCAATGTCAGGTAAAAGTCCCACAAAATTGGAAGAAACGTCTCCAAAATGACCAATACAGTGTTGACGGGGACGTCAAACCTCAAATTAAACAAAACAACAGTCCTGTTCAGCCTTTTCGACATCTGTTAAGCAAGCAGACCGTTCTTTTTCAACAATGCTTCCAATGCCTTCTTCGATCAGAGCCTTTATATCTGCCACGCTGAGCTGAAAATTTCATTTGCCAACATAACCTTTCAAATTTCCCCATATCATCTTTTTGGCAATCACATCAGGATGGTATGGTGAAAGCCGCAGAATTGTGTGCCCGTGTCTCTTCAAAAGCTGGTCAACTCGATAAGGAGGAGCTGGTTTATTTCGTTTGCACAGTTCCAAAAGCTCAGGCTTGAACATTTCTTGCCACAGCCTGCATAAAACTGTGTATTAAAGGAAAAAAAGAAGAAGAAAAATGTTATTCAAAATTGAGATTCGAACCTACGAACTTTGGGTAAATAGGTCGTTAAGTTTATGCATCTAACCAATACCGCCACATCATATTCTTACAAAAATATCATATCAGAATATTATACAGCAAAGATTTTGTGAATTAACCGAGGGAAAAACTGGTAACCCCTACATAACGGTTTCCGATGGAATAGTCCGTATGACGTAGTGTTCAGTAAACAGTCATCGATCTATACCTGTGTTCTTACACACACTGGCTATTGACCAAAACTGCTCAGGTGGAAAATTCGCGAAAATATGTGACCATGGCATAACATGTCAAATATCTCAAATTTCCTTTCCTCAAAACTCAATTCATTAAAACTACCGAATTCAATTCTCAATGAAGAGCAACATGCTGCAATTCTATCCTTGTAATTTTTCTAGAAAACCACTATAAAATCTAAATCTAATGTCCACCACAATAAAACATGCTCACACTTCCACCATACCGTTCTTTCTATTTAGCATGTATGTTCCTTGTGACAAAAGCTTTTGTTTCAAAAATGTTGACCTCTGACCTTGACCTTGACCTTTGACCTACTTAAAATAAAAAATAACATTTTGGTCATAACTTTTGAATGGTTTGAGATAGAGCCTTCATATTTTGCATGTAGGTTCCTTGTAACAAGAGCTTTACATTCACACAAAAATTTTGACCTGTGACCTTGATCTCTGACCTACATAAAAGAAAAATTTAACATTTGTCATAACTTTTGAACCGTTTGAGATACAGCCTTCATATTTAGCATGTAGGTTCCTTGTGGCAAACGCTTTACATTCATGCAAAATTTTGACCTGTGACCTTGACCTTTGACCTACTTAAAAAATAAACATTTTTTGATCATAACTTTCCAACCGTTTGGGATAGAGCTTTCATATTTGGCATGTAAGATCCCTGTGATTAGAGCTTTTCATACATGCAAAATGTTGGGACCATGACCTTGACGTTTGACCTACTTAAAAGAAAAAAAAAATGTTCATAACTTTTGAACCGTTTAAGATAGAGCCTTAATATTTGGCATGTAGGTTCCTTGTGACAATAGCTTTACATTCATGCAAATTTTTTTGACCTGTGACCTTGACCTACTTTAAAGAAAAAATATTATTGTTCATAACTTTTGAACCATTTAAGATAGAGCTTTCATATTTGGCATGTAAGTTTCTTGTGTCAAAGGCTTCCCACACAAACAAAAATCTTGAACTGTGAGCAACTTTGAATAAAAAATGACCATGCCCGGGGACATGTTCGTGTTTCACAAACACATCTTGTTATGCTTATGCAAGGGTGAGTGAGTGAGTGAGTGTTTGAGTTTTACGTCCCACCAACAGCTAAGGTCATACGGAGACGGGACCTCGGTTTAAAGACTCATCCGAAAGTCTGGAGAAGCCCGGGATCGATCCTGCTTTCTCTGGTTTACAAGGCGAGTAGCGTAACCACTACACCACGAAGGCTTCTGCTTATGCAAGGGACCACCACGACTGTTTTGAAAGAGTTGTATCCCGTGAAAGAATATTCATTCCCCTTAACATTTTGCATTGCATTTTGACTAGAAACGAAGATATTTTAGGATCATTTGAGTTATCTTTAGTAGTTTTAGCAAACACAGAAATCGAAATTGACAACTAAATGTCAAATTGTGGTAAAACTGCTGATAAAATAAATCGACTTTCGCTGACTTGGCAAATAATATTTATGCCCCCGCCATTCGAAGCTGGTAGAAAGGGCATACACTAACCGTGAATTACCCTCTTTAAATAAAGACATTACTTACTTACTTACTTACTACATATAGTGCTGTCCTGTCTGTCCGAGATGGCGTTAGTAATTTGCGTTAAAAATTTTATCCCATATTTACCTAGCGGCCCTTTTTCTGGGACATTGACAAACAGTGCAGACCCAGATCAGACGCCCCAGAACGCGGCGTCTGATCTGAGTCTACGCTTTTTGCTTAAAGAACATCCATTTTTGTCACAAACAAAAACAAATTTGACACCCCTATAATTGGAAATAGACCTCTCCAAACTTACTAGGTGGAAGATTACATTGCTATATATGGGTTAATTACGCTCCATGCGGGGACATCCGGGGCATCCGTACTAAGAGCCTGTGCATGAGCACGTGCTCGCCACATCCCTTCCTGCGCACAGATACGTATTAGCGATCTTGACGTTGATTCATACAAGAAGTGTTCCGCTGATTCAAGAAGGGCAGTTGCCAGTTTCTGGCGAAAGAATGTGCACTGTACTGGTTAATCGCTTACGTATCAGCTTGCCCATGAAAAGTGTGGATAGGTAAACTGACCGGCTCAAAAATGACCTAAATAGTGTTGACTGGGCCGTTAAACTCCAATACAAACAAACAAATCATACAAGAAGCCATGCCCCTAGTCCTTGTTTCTTGCGCACGCATATTTGAAGCATGTAAATCGGAAAATGTTCAGCTTCACAAAAACACGTCTATTCAAATATATTGAAAATTTTACAAACCAAAAAAAGAAAATGTTTAGTTAAAAATTTCTGATATTTCTCGTATATCTGCTCAAAACTTAGATTGTGGATACTCGTTAGAACCGCCTCGACGAGGCGGTTCTAACAAGTACCCACAATCTAAGTTTTAAGCAGAAATAAGAGAAATAATATAAACCCCTATAAACCCTAATTTTACAGTATTTAAGTGGGTTTGAGGTGGTCATAATTATAATGGCGTGTTTTTCATGATGTGTCCTTTCTTCACGTGTCAGTGTCAAGGCGACTTTTACCTGATTATCCTTTACCCCAATATTTATCGCTTCTACAATCTTTTCTGTCTTTTTCTCTACTTCTCAGTAAGTCGACACAAAATGTCTGGCTCCATGAGCTGTACTTCCGTCCAACAGCCATTTGTAACATCTTGGTTATCTGACACAGACTCCACGACCAAACTTTCGTACCCAAACCCATTAGATGTTTCACATTCAATTTGTCTTCTGCTTACCTTTTGACCTCTAACGGAGGTTTCATATGTATTTTGGCTTCAGCTGATCCATTGACCTCTGATTTGTTATTTGTCATCAACGGACCTGTCGACCTCTTATGAAGGTTTCATATGCAATTTAGCTTCAACTAACCCATTGACCTTTAATGAAGTTTCCATATGTAATTTGTCTTTAATTGACCCATTGACCTCTTATGAAGCTTACACATGTATTTGGCTTCCACTAGCCCATTGACCTTTAAGGCAGGTTTCATATGACCCATTGACGTCTAACGGAGGTTTCACGTGTAATTTAACTTCAATAGACCCATTAACCTCTAACGGTTGTTGTCTATATAATTTGGCTTCAACAAACCCATTGATCTTTAATTGCGGTTTAACATTGTACAGTAGAACTTCGATGGCTCGAACGCCGATGACTCGT
This sequence comes from Lucinisca nassula, assembly GCA_963580285.1. Lineage (NCBI taxonomy): Eukaryota > Metazoa > Mollusca > Bivalvia > Lucinida > Lucinidae > Lucinisca > Lucinisca nassula. The sequence goes on from OY757017.1 coordinate 97,292,086, forward strand.
TTATCATGGATGAGTCGAACCCGTTCTTGAGCCCCTAGCGAAATCCTCTACATAAGAAATGGTGGGGGATAATTAAGGAGATTTTAGTCTTTTATCTTGCAAATGTATGCTGTGAGTACTCATTAGAATCGCCTCGATGAGGCGATTCTAATGAGTACACACAGCATACATATTCATTATAGAACACCGAAAAGATGCCAAAAAGTATCTCGTTATGCCTCCTGACAGTAACCTCAGTGGCTCGAACTACACCTGTCTCGAACAGATTTCCGAGGTCCCAAAGGTGTTCGAGCAATTGAAGTTCGACTGTACTTCGCTTCAACTGCCCGATTAAGGGGATGGTACGGTGAGGCAAGGGTGTCGTGTAGCTTGCGTCAATGGGGCGTCCTGCTCATGTTGGCTTATGGTTGGGCAAGCCCTGTTGTCCTTGTAGCAGATAAGGGAAGATGGGGGTGTTGTTGTTTCTTTTGTTTCTACACTTCCATTCATTTTTATCTTTCTTCCCTGTCTCCCACTTTGATCTCCTCTATCATCTCTTCTATCTATTTTCTCACTTTCTTTGGGAGACAACACAAAATGACACACACGTGTTGACGTGTCGTTAACCCCTACAAGCAATCAATCGGTCAACTGTCCCCGTGACCCCATTGGCTGTGGTTTCATATGTAATTTGTCTTCAACTGACACATTGACCTCTAATGGAGCTTGTCTTCAACTGACCCATTGGCCTTTGATGGAGATTCGACATGTAAACGCGACGTCGTTAAGGCCGTCGTACGTGTAACGTTACGGGGCGTATCTAACTAATTTACATATTTAATCCACTATTGGATCACCGAATTTAATACAATGCGTTATTACACTCTCAGACACGGTGTCATTCGATAAATCTCTGTAATGCTAATTCGTTTTAATTTATTTTATAGGAATGAAGGTGATATGAGCATGGATTCGAATGAACCGAAAGCTGATTTTAATGACGCTCTTAAGAATATTTTCCAGTCTGATTTCCGCGGACTAATCACAGAAAATATAAACCTTGACATTGTTGGAAAAGGCGTGGAAAGTCTTCTGAATGCCTCCACCAGTTTATACTCGGAAAAGCGTTTTTCAGAATGTGAGACTAAATGTAAAATATTGTTGGATTACACCTGGGAGAGGCTGAATATTGGTGATTGGAAGGATGTTGATATTAGCTGGAGATATGTATATACTGTGGCTTCGGCTTTAGCAGCATTGTCACAATATCGGACATTGGTTTGTGAAAATAGGCCATCGTTTGAAGTGGTCATGAAAACATGCGATTACGGGCTTCTCATGGGAGCACCTCTTGGTGATAACATCCTGGCTAGACTGTCGGTTTTATTACAGGATGATTATAGACAAAGGAATAAAAGGATTGGTGCAGACCCTTCAGCTGATAAGGATTTTCCTGTACCAGAATCTAAGAAAACAAAATTAGATACAAACGGTGTAAGTTTACCACCAGTACACGAGAAGAAGGCGGTTGCAAGGTGCTATTGTCCTTCTCTGGAGACTTTTACACGAGACTTTCTCTCAAAGAAGAAACCCGTTATTATCACTGGTGCGATGGATTTCTGGCCGGCGTTGAGCACAAGGAAGTGGACAATGAATTATATTAAAGAGAAAGCGGGATATAGGACAGTTCCGATTGAACTAGGCTCAAAATATACAGACGAAGATTGGTCGCAGAAATTAATGACTGTGAGTGATTTTATAGATGAATACGTTTTGAGTGAAACAGCAGGGGAGAGAGTAGGGTACCTTGCGCAACACCAACTGTTTAATCAAATTCCCGAATTACAAGATGACATTAACGTACCGGATTATTGTTACTTAGGTGATAAAGATGACGTAGATACAAATGCTTGGTTTGGTCCAAAAGGAACTGTGTCACCTTTACATTTTGATCCAAAACACAATTTTCTTGCTCAGATCATAGGTCAGAAATACATACGACTTTATTCCTACGATGAGACTGATAAATTATACCCACATTCAACAACACTGTTACATAACACCAGCCAAGTAGATGTTGAAAATCCAGATTATGAAGATTTTCCCAAGTTCCGAGATGCAGTGTTTACGGAGTGTATTCTGAAGGAGGGGGAAATGCTGTATATGCCGCCAAAATACTGGCATTACATTAGATCTCTTTCTGTCAGTTTTTCCGTTAGTTTCTGGTGGGAGTAACACGATGAATGAGCATGTATATGGAAAATAACGATTCGCCATATTGCATAGGTGGAGGAAATGTGTGTATAGCGGTTTACGACCCATTGAACAGGTATGATCATGTCGGGCCGACCAGTTAACTACATAGTTCATGGGCAAGCTAAGACCACAGTACTTAGTGAGATCGTCCACGACAGTCAAGCCGTCTCCCAAGAGATGGGACAATAAGAAAAATGAATGATATGATAGAATAGTTGGTAGATTAGAAGAAAAAAAATCAAGAAAAAAAAAAAAAAATAAAACAACAACAAAAACCTACAGCCCCTTCTCGCATCTGTTGCAAGCACAATAGGCCCTTGCGTTGCTGTAGACGTAGCAGCAAAACTCGTTTCATGACTAAAAAGGCCGTTTTACTGTTGGAGTGTGTCATGTATTTCTTCTTTTTAATGTAAACATAGATTTTGGTTGCTCGTTAGAACCACTTGAATGAGGCGGTTCTAACGTGTACGAGCATTCTATTTTTTCTGAGCAAAAAATGAGGAAAATGATGTTTACTCCTGTAAACCCACTGTTCTCTATATCACGTGGGCTTTGGGACGGTCTTATCGTTAGAATTAACCCATTTAGTACCGGAAACCCCAAAAGGGGTACTTCGCAAACAGTGCAGGCCCAGATCAGACGCCACAGAACGCGGCGTCTGCTCAGGGCCTTCACTGTTTGCAAAAGTTCAGCTATTTTTCCAAATTAATTTTGAAGAAAAAAACAACATGACACCCCTAAATTTTGAAATGGTCCCCTGGTATACATAAGGAGGAAGATTCCATTTGGTGCAAAAAGGCTTAAGGGATACTATTCATTTTTATATGGTAAATTGTTTGTTAATCGACCCAAGTTACTGAGCACAAAAACTTTTAGTTGCTGATGTACATATGACTATCATTGATTTGAAGGAAGAAAGATAACGGTTATTTATAAAAAAAAAAGTAGCCGCGATACTCTTATCAGTGTGAGGTCAGTGTGTTGCGTCAGAGGGGTGTGTATAGAATCTGTACTGGGATCATGATCTGTGTTTGGCAAACAGTGAAGACCCGGATTAGAGAGACACCGCAGAACAAGGCGTTTGATCAGGATCTAGACTGCTTACAGTGCATGAATTTAATGGTTAAGCGTAACAGTCTAAGTCCCCGTTCAGTGCCATTTTCCAGCCTACACTCGGAAACAATCGACCAACGAGTGCTGTCAGTGCTTTGATTAATTATAAACATACGTTGTGGGTGTTCGTTAGAATCCTCTAAGCGGTTTACCAGTACTAGTGTGCGGGCCGGATTCAGCTCTCGGCTGATGCAGCCCATATATTTCTTCAAGCCCCTATGGGCGGGGGGCTCGTCCTTCTTAGCGGTGTACCAGTACTCATGTGTGGCCCGTTTCAGCTTTGTCTGGAAGCAGCATGCAGCAAAATCTATTTCTCCACGTCCCGATGGGCGGGGCGAGTTTTCTTTTTCATGAAAAGGCGTATGTCCGGAAACATTTTTTTTTATAATCATGTTTCTGTATGAGTCTTCAGTCAATAGAAAACTTTCTATTTCAGCTTTATTGTCTTTTCGAAACTCCTAACAAGATCATACGGGGGTCGGGGTGGTGGGGACGAGCCGAAATATTCGAAACAGGTGACAACAGCGATTATTTGAATCTACACCGAAGAGAGAGACATAGTGATCTATGTCAGATCAAGCTTTTATTCACCACTCCTGAAAATGCATATCGATTAAAAAGAAACTCATTACAGTAAAACTTCGATGGCTTGAACACCGATGGCTCGTTTACTATGGATGTGTCGAACCCATTCTTGAGCCCCTACTGAAATCCTCTACATACGAAATAGAGGGTGATAATTAAAGAGATTTTAGTCTTTTATCTTGCAAATGTATGCTGTGTGTACTCATTAGAATCACCTCGATGAGGCGATTCTAATGAGTACACACAGCATACATTTTCATTATAGAACACCGAAAAGATGTCTAAAAGTATCTCGTAATGCCTCCTGACAGTAACCTCAGTGGCTCGAACTACCCCAGTCTCGAACAGATTTTCGAGGTCCCAAAGGTGTTCGAGCCATTGAAGTTCGACTGTATATACAAGTCACAGTCAGTCGGATGCGGCGTCTGACTGGTGATCAGGAGGTCGCGGGTTCGATACCTACCGGGTCGAAACATTATTTTTCCTACATTTGCAAAACACATGAAAATGGCTAGAAAAATTACAATGTACATGTAGTTTACAAAATGTGGTTAAATGAATTTGTATAAATTAATAAATAAATTGTGCCATCGTTGAGAATACAGGTGGCTTGTATGCGTTTTCTGTCTGGAAAACATTGATTGTAGGTCCTGGTTAGAACCGCCTGTTCTAACTAGTATATACAGTCTATGTTTAGAGCGTCGAGGAGGAAACTACTACCCTGTTCATAGAAGAAAAAAAAAAATTCAGAGCCAGAAAGGACAAATATAAACCATGGCTATGTTTTGGTAATAGGTTTCACTTGTTGATATCCACGTGACATCACTGATTTGTACGAAACTTAGATCACCTGTCACATAATTTGTGATGACGTTTTGTCCGTCGTACGTCCGTCCGTATGTGCATGCGCCGGAGCGTAACAATTTCTTCCAACGATATCTCCTAAACTACTGATTGGATTTTGACCAAACTTCACAGGAATGATCCTTCAAAATTGTTCAAATGGTTTCGGCCCATTGCACAGCTAGTTCACAGGAACCAAACAAAAAAAAAAAAAAAAAAAAAAAGATTTTATAACTGTCTTCTTCTCTGAAACCGCAAGGCCCAGATCTTCGATATTTGTTATGAAGCTTCATCTAATGGACCTGTACCAAGATTGTTCCATTTATACCATTGGGGCCAAAATATGGCCCCGTCCACGGACCCGCGTGTTTTATATAGACTTACATAGGAAAAACCGAAAAAAAACTTCGGGCATGGTGGATCCCAGAAAAGCCCAAGATTGCTGTGACTGAATGCTGAACGGTTTCTGAGATATGAGGCCCTTTTATGGAGTGGATGTTTTAGTCAATGTCTGAAGCTTTGTCTAGAGGACCTCTACCAAGACTTTCAAATTATGGCGATGGCCCCAAAAAAGCCCTGCTCCGAGGCCCTCATATTTTACATATACTAAACCTTTACAAATATTCTTGTTTGAAACTGGAAGGCCCAGTCCTTTGATATTTAGTATGAAGCTTCATGTTCTAAACCTCTACCAAGATTGTTAAAATTATAATCCTTGGGGCAAAAACGGGCCAAATGTTTTACATAGACTTGTATAGGGAATCTTTTAAACATCTTCTTTTCAGAGATCAGATATTTGATATTTGGTCTGAAGCTTCTACCAGGATTGTTGAAATTAGAGCTTTAGGGCCAAAAATTGCCTGTCCCGGTGGGCCGCTACCAAGAATGTTCAAATTATAGCTTTTTCGGCCAAAAGGGTCCATCTGTTTTACAAAGACTTACATGAGGAAAACCTTTGAAAAAAAGCTTCTTGTCTGAAAACCAGAAGATCCAGATCTTTGATATTTGGTATGACGCTTCATCTAGTAGATCTCTACCAAGATTGTTCAAATTATAGCCTTTGGTCTCTCGCGTTTGACATGAAAGCAACTATTTCGATTCAGCTGTGTTTCTTTATGTAACTTTTGTCCTATGTTTACCTCTCTGAAGGTACTCATAGCTACAGATATTGATTTCTTTGTCAAATTATGACAATATCATAGCAACGAATTACTGCATGGGTTCAAGTAAGTCTTGTGTATAAAATACATCATGCCCTTTAAGATTTCGCCCTCAGGATTTCAACTTATTCAACTGATATACACAACTTTATTGACAACCATGGATCTATGAAGTTATATATATCAATCAGGTATTTCCTTTCTAAACATCGCTAATGATTCTCTGGTACACAGGTGAGCAATACAGCGCCATCTTGGCCCTCTTGTTTTTATAGACACGCTAGTCGTTATGGCATTAGAGTGCTGTATAAAGAAAACTTTTATTTTTAACCCATTTTGTATCAGAAATCCTAAAACGTGTAGTTGGCAGTGCAGGCCCAGATCAGACGCCGCAGGGCCTATACTGTTTGCAAAAAGTTTGGCCATTTTCCAAATAAATTTTGAAGAAAACACAACCTGACACCCATAAATTTTGAAATGGAGTCCTGCTGTATATAAGGTGGTACAAAAAAGGGTTAACAATGACTCGACTCATGTGCTGGAACATTGGCAGACAGTTTGACTCAGATCAGGGATCTACACTTTTCCTCACAGAACGGGAACTTAACCCATAACATGCCAATCACGACAATTGTCGTCTGCTTTGGTGTCTGTCGGTTCAATTTAAGCCAGTTTTGCACTGCTCCTTTAGGAGCAGTTTGGAGCACTCTGATTTGGGTCCACACTGTTTGACTGTACGCAAAAAAAAAATTTCTAAAAAATTTGCAAAAAAAATCAGCAGACGACATAAACAGACGACATTTTCAGATGTGTGTGTGTGTGTTAGTGTGTGTGTGTGTGTGTGTGTGTGTGTGTCATATCGCGACGGTGTCTGGTTGCGACAGGGAGCTCAATGCTCACTTTTACAGTGCTGCCTTACTGAAGTATCATGTCCCAGACACATTACTGTACATGATACCACACCCAGTCACATTATCCTGACACTGGGTCGACCAGTCCTAGCTCTACCCCGTAAATCTGAGTGCCAAGCGAGGAGCAGCTAGTACCATTCTTAACGACTTTGGTATGTCGCGGCTCGGGATCGAACCCGTGACCTCCCGTTCCCCGGAGCGGACACTCTACCAACTGAGCTATCGAGGCCGGTTATATTTTCAGATGTAGATTTTCTCGGCGTTTCAATGGTTAAGGGTTAACAGCTTAGAGAACAGCGAGCCACCATTGTCATGCTTCTTATTCCACGGGCCTCCGTAGAGCACCGAGTCCTAATCCGCTATGGCTCGCGCCTCGCTCGGGCCACATGTGAGAGTCAAAGTTTTGCAACGGAGGGTCAGGTGGTTTTTCTCCGGGTAATCCACTTTTCGACCACCTCTGATTAATTATCGGCTCGAAATACGTGAAATAATCTTGAAAGGGCAGTAGAAAAAAATACTTCTTATTCCACAAAAGTGACTAAAGAAGTGATAGGAGCTGCCCCTCCTTATGCAAAGAAGTTCCGGGCCTTTATGTGAGCTACATTGTAAGGGGAATGGATACACTATAGGGAAAGGCAACTCTTTCAAAATTATTTTTGTCTCTTCTTATGAAAAAAGGAAAAAAAATGCTCATGAGAAGCAAATTCTTTCTTTTAGTGTAAACACATTTTATTTCCATAATGATACATCTACAAAACAGAAATTAGGATTAGAATTCTTTCGTTTAAGATTAGACCCCTTTTCTCTTCTATAGACAAGCAATCAGGAAGTCCCGATCCAGGGCTGTGCTCTGACACATTTCGCAGCCGGAATTGGCAACTTGTCAACACACTTTAGAGCCCGTCTTTGAGCTGTTTTTGCATTCTAAATTCTAAAATCGCCTGCAAACTGCCCACTTTTCAGGACAAACACTTTCCTTGGGTGCGACTGCTGGCATCGCGGATTTGCAAAATAGGATTGACCTACTTTCCACGGCATCCTCCGCGTTAGAAGTCACTTTTTTCTCACGTGTCGAATTGGTAAGTGTTAGCCCTTTGGAAACCTTGGGAAAAAAGCAGTTATAACTAATCCCATTTGGCGAGCTGTTAGCCCATGTGTGCTTATAGCGCCCGGTTACCCTACCAACTGTATGTCAGTCAATCAGAAAGTCCCTCGCGCCCGCCCATCAGGGCTTGAAGAAATAGATTGGGCTGCAGAGCTGAAACCGTCCGCGCACATGAGTACTGGTAAACCGCTCAGAGGTTCTAAGCATGCCCAGGCAAAATGGTGCGAGACGGACCGTCCATGCATATAAACCCTTTGTTTCATTGGGCGATAGGGCTTGAGGTGTCACTTCATCTCAATGTCGGGTAAATGTCTCACAAAATTGGAAGCATCGTCTCCAACATTTACGGCGCGTTAAACCCCCAAATTAATCAATCAATCAATCGAAATAAGAAGGTCCCAAAAGAAAGGTTACCTCTCTTTAAAATGCGGAAAATGAGTTGAACCCATTCCATTATCATATTAAACACACCCTTGTGACATTTTTGCGTTCTTTATTATCTGAAAAAAAGGCTGTTGCAGACTCGTAATATTTTTCTTATCAATGATACCCAAACAGAGGTTTTGGCTCAGCGGGTCTCACGAGTACCCACAACCTCTGTCTTGGAATATGTGAACTGATAGACTCTTCGAGGCTATATTTTTGACACCAATGGAAAAATAAAGTAAACATCGTGCGTTAAAGAGAGTTCAGATTTGCCATGGACAGCTGATGGGCTGCAATCGGAGGAAACAAACCAGTAGCTGGAAAAATACAGGGTTAGTCTGTTTATCCCTCTATTTTCCTATCCTTCCAGCCATGCGGACTAGACCGGAAAGTAGTCTATGAAGTCGCAAAATAATTTATAACAAAATGCACATTGCAATGGTTATTAAATGTTACAAAAACCTCAGAAAACACGTTGAAAACTAAATAGAAACAAAAATCATTTTGAGGTAAAAATTCGAACCTGATTACGGCAGAGTCAATTATGCGCGACCCTCCTTAATGCATTGTAAACTTTACCGCCGAAAAGACGAAAATTTTAAGATGAAAAATTCTGCTCAAAATATAGGTTGTGGGTACACGTTAGAACCGCCTCATCGAGGTGGTTCTAAGGAGTACCCACAATCTACATTTTAAAGCAGAAATAAGAAAAATAAGGTTTACCCCTGTAAACCCCAGTTTTACGATCTAAAAGTGGGGTTTAGTGAGTGAGTGTTTGAGTTTTACGTCTTACCAACAGCCAAGGTCAGTAGGAGACGGGACCTAGGCTTAAAGACCCATCTGAAAGTCTGGAGAAGCCCAAAAAAGTGGGGTTTAAGGGGGACAAAATTAAATAGGCGTGTTTTCGTTATAAAATTATATAGGCGTGTTTTCGGGAAGCATTACGCGGGCTCATTATCTCACCATGATTACCCTCCGTCTTCATGCTTCAACACCTTATGTGCTGTCTCACCTTTCACTCAAAGCTTGAAACACAAACAGAAGAATTCATTAATTACACAATATTACCGGGTAAAGAATTACCGTAAATAATCTGGAAGTTAGGAGTGAGTGAGTGTTGTGAATTTTACGTCTCACCAACTACTGAGATCATATTGAGGCGGGACCTGGAGGTTAGGAGAGAAAGAAGTTGGAAATGTGGGCCAGTTTTAGCCGTTATGCTTATCTTAAACGGAAATCCCAAAATCGGACAGGCCCTAATCAGAACGTTGCGTCCGATCAGGTCCTAATCTGTTTGCAATATGTCCAGTCTGAACAAATGTTTAAAGAATGGGCTCAATACCTGAACTTCTACTGTATAAGTTGCGTAGAACACTTTGTGCCCTTGGGTACCGATGACTTATGAAATTTAATAGTCATTCAACTAAAAAAGTTGATGGTATCTTTCATGAGTTTCTGGAAAGTAAAGTCTACCCTGGGTAACATCACTTTTACGCGTATAAAGTAAGTAAAATTCCGATAGTATGACCACCATTTCGAATGGTCAGTTGTCTCTAAGTATAGAAAACATGATTCGGGGCTTGAAGAAATAGATGGGCTGCATGATGCTGAAACCGATCGCACACGAGTTCTGTCTGGTAAACCGCTTAGAGGACCAGGCAAAGCGGTGCGAGCCGGAATGTCCATGCTAAAAACCCTATTGGTTTCATTGGGCGGCATGGCTTGAGATGTCATTTCATCCCAATGTCGGGTATAATGCCCACACAATTGGAAGCAGCGTCTCCAAAATGACCTATACAGTGTTGACGGGGACGTTAAACCTCGAATCAAACAAAACAAACAAACAAAATAGAAAACACGATTACGATAATACACCCGTGCGACATAGTGCTTTTTTTTCACATCTCCAAAATGGCTACTCTAGTGATGAAAATCCACGATAGTTTTCTTATTTATACCGCAAACATAGGCTTTGGGTGTCTTGGAGCAGAAATAAGAAAAATAATACATACCCTCATAAACCCCAATTTTTTATTTAAAGAAGGGTTAAGAGGGGTGTTCAGTTCACCGATTTGTTCGCGTGGTGACGTTTTACTGATATGCTTTTAAGAGGAATGGGAACACCTTCAGGGGAGGCAACTCCTGCAAAAATATTTTTGTCTCCCATGTCAATAGGGGTCAACTCCTAAAGGAAAGGATTTGCTCCCGAGGAGCAAATTCTTTCCTTTAAGAGTTGACCCCTTTTTCATTGGTACAGGGCTTACAGAAAAGCGAACAGGAAGTCCCGAAAGTTGGCTCCCTTTGAAAAAATGGCGGAAAAATCTGCCAGGTGTTCCCATTCCCCTTAAACGCAGAATCAGTGTTAATTTTAGCTGATCTTAAAAGCGGAATTTCACCTCGTGTCAACAAGTGCGTGTAATAAAAACCCCTCTAAACCCCACTTTATATAGAGGACACTGGGGGTTTCACAAATAAACATTATTTTTTCTGCTCCCAAGACTTAGGTCGTGAGCATCCAAACCCTATGTCACAAATTTTCATCGGAAAATTGAACATTTTGGAGATATGAAAGAAAGCATGTGTTATGTGACTTCCGGTATGTTCGTTTGATTTGAGGTTTAACGTTCCCGTCAACACTGTATGGTCATTTTGGAGACGTTGCTTCTAATTTTGTGGGACTTTTACCCAACATTGAGATGAAATGACATCTCAAGCCCTGTCGCCCAATGACACCAATAGGGTTTATGAGAATGGAGGGTCCGACTCGCACCGCTTGGCCTGGGCAGGCTTAGATCTTCTAAGCTGTTTACCAGTACTCGTTTGCGGTCGGTTTCATCTGTACGTGAAAGCATCATGCAGCCCAGCTATTTCTTCAAGCCCCGATGGGCGAGGGCCGGGCATTCATTACATGAACTCTTAACTAATGTTAACGCCATTTCTTGAAACATTTCTTCGGCGTCTGGTCTGGGGCTATACTGTTTGCCGCTATACTGTTTGCCAGGGTTCCTATTATGAGGCGCATTAATTAGGCTCGAAATAAGTGAAATAATATTAAAAGGGTCGTGACGCTTGTCTTTATTGTCTACCTGTTGGACGCATCCAAATATTTTTAGGGGACATACGGTAAATATATACAGATTACACAACGTTTGGTCATTTATAGCCATCAAGCCAGATGTCTCGACAGATTATGTCTATTGTGATTCAATTAACTCAGTGGTAATGGTATGATTGCAAATGATACGGCCTGGTGATTGACAGGGGGTCACTGAGTGCAGATCAGTTTGCATTGTTCGTTTGGCTTGCAAAGTATACCAAACTAAAACCAGTAAAAACGCATTTAACGAAACTGTACACGAAATTTGATCTTGATCTGCCTGAGAATGTCTGATGAGAAGAGCGAAATTGCTGAGGCTGCGGATTCTACAGATGGTCTTATTTGCAAAGGTAGGTGCTTTATTTTCTTTCTTTCCATGCGAATATTTCGGGCCGAGTCCTGAAAATGAGTCGAAAACGGCGCCTGGCTCACTCGCTCTCTTGGTCTATTTGTTTTGACATTTTAAGACCATTGATGCAATATTCATTAACCCAATGCATGCGGGAAACCTCTAAAAGGGTACCTTGGCAAACAGCGATGGAAGAGTACACTAGTATACAATGGGTTAAGGTTACGCTCGGGTCACATGTGAGACGCCAAGTTCTGCAACGGAAGGTCCGGAGGATTTTCTTCGGGTACTCCGGTTTTCGCCCACCTCTGATTAACGATCGGCTCGATATGAGTGAAATAATTTTGAAAGGGCCGTAAAACAACAAAAAAAAAAAAATGGGTTAAGATTTTCTAAACAAATCCAAGCACTGACAGCACTGGTGGGTCGACTGTCTCCGATTGTACAGCACTGTGCTGACTAGGCTGCGACTTACGACTGTAAACATTTCATTTTAACATTTACATTCTTGTACTATAAGCAAACAGTGCAGACTCTGTGGCGTCTGATCTGGATATACGCTGTTTGTTTAACTTAACTCACTCCCATCGGGGCTTGGATAAATAGATTGGGCTACATGGTGTTTCCACGCAGAGCTGAAACCGACCGCACAGTACTGGTAAACCGCGTAGAGGGTCTGAGCCTGCCAGGCTGAGTAAATAGACAGAGTGGTGCATGAGTACGCAGGCAGATAGGCAAACGGACGTTTCTGAAAAATGAGGGCGGGAGACAGAAGATAAGATTATTTTTTTTTTTAAATATTTTGTTGAAGTTTGTTTGATTTGATTTGAGGTTTAACGTCCCCGTCAACACTTTATAGGTCATTTTGGAGACGTTGCTTCCAATTTTTGTGGGACTTTTACACGACATTGAGATGAAATGATTTCTCAAGCCCTGTCGCCCAATGAAACCAATAGGGTTTATAAGCACTGCTTTGCCCGGGCAGGCTTAAATCCTCTAAGTGGTTTACCAGTACTCGTGTGGGGTCGGATTCAGCTCTACGCGGAAGCAGCATGCAGCTCAACTATTTTTTGTTGAACTGTATTCATTTCTTGGATATTCTTAAAAGAAATGTTTATGGATGAAACTGTCTTCAAATGTGTAGGTCAACATCAGTGGTGAGTGAGTGAGTGTTTTGAGTTTTACGTCCCACCAAGAGCTAAGATCATACGGAGACGAGGCCTCGATTTAAAGACTCATCCGAAAGTCTGGAGAAGCCCGGGATTAAACATCAGTGGTAAACAGTAGTACTGTAAAATCATCGCCCGAGTGCTACAGCGTTCTATGCCCTTTTTAGCTCACCTGAGCCGAAGGCTCATTGGTGAGCTGATAGTATGGCCAGGCAAAAATTCTGTGTGTGTGTGTGTGTGTGTGTGTTCACATTTTCAAACGTCTTCTCCTCCGGAACCGCTGGGCCGATTGTAGTCAAATTTCATGTGGAGGCTCCATGGGGTGGGGGAACGAAAGTTTGCATTTTTGGTCTAGGTCACATGACCAAGATGGCCGCCATGCCCATATATGGTAAAAACCCTTCGAAAATCTTCTCCTCCGGAACCACTGGGCCGATTTGCATGAAACTTGGCATGTAGCACCTGGGACATGGGCCCATCATAAATTGCATAAAAGGTGTCCCTGGGATGACCTTGACCTATTTTACGCCAAGGTTAAATTTGGTAACATGGGCATTTGTATGGGAAAAAGTAGAAATGTCTGATATCTTGCAAACTGTTACAAATAATGCCACTAAACCATATATATTCTTATTCCTTATGATGAGGCGCATTAAGTGACATGGATTTTGGGACCCTGGGCCCCCCCGGGGGGGGGCATGCCCCACCCCCTTCTTTGCACAAAATGCTTAATATCTCGGAAACGGTTAAGATCCCCACCCATAAACCATATATATTCTTGTTCCTTATGATAAGGCGCATTCAGTGACACAGACCTTTGGACATCAGGGTATCGGAGGGTCCCCGGGGTGGCATGCCCCACCCCCTTTATTGCAAAAAATGCTTAATATCTTGGAAACGGTTAAGATCCCCACCCATAAACCATATATATTATTGTGCATTATGATAAAGCGCATTCAGTGACATGGACCTGTGGAACCCCGGGGCCCCGGGGGAGGAGGGGCATGACCCCCCCCCCCCCCCCGTTGAAGAAGTCTAAACCTCTTCAAAGGTTTCTTCTTCAGAACCACCCACCAAAACATGCATTGACTTCTATCAACCTTTACATTCAGGTGTACTGGGGGTTACAGTAAGCAACTTTTTAAAAGAAATAACATTACCCCTTTAACAATTACATGTATTTCATCGATTTGGTTAAATATTAATAGCTTATTCTACAGTGTTTTGTAAAATACAGAATTTTATTGTACGAGTCTTCGACCTGCCGCCACCCCCTTTAGAATTGGAAGTAACACCTCAAGTAACCCTCCCCCTTTTTTTGTTTTTTCAAAAAGTGACCAATTTCTTGAAAACTGTTCAGATCCCCACCCATAAACAATATATATTCTTATTGCTTATGATAAGGGGCTTTAAGTGACTTGCATCTTGAGACCCTGGGGGCATGCCCCACCCCTGCATTACATAAAATGCATCAAATATCAGAAACTGTTCAGATCCTCTCCCATAAACCATATATTTTCTTGTGATAAGGGGCATTTAGTTACATAGATCTTTGGACACCGTAGGTTAAATTGAGGGCCTCACCCCCTTTAGAAATGGTTAAGCATTCCACCCATTAACCATATATTTTCTCCTGACCTTTTAGCTCATCTAAGGCTTTATCTTGGCTAAATATAACTGAAAATTCAAACTCAAAATTTTCCAACTGATCTTCAAGAGTCAGGAATGTGATTAAGGACCACTTGGTCATACAGCCAAATGCTAAAAATAATCAATGCTTGCTGTCAGGTGAGCGTCTTCAGGACCATTGGTCCTCTGGTTTTCTTAAACCAAGGAAAATCTAAAGTTTAGAGACACTTAAAAAGATATAAAAATGGCGAGCCGGTAGTAATTTTATGCTGAAAATTATGTTAACCCTTTCCCACTCAGATACGTGTTTTTACGTGTCTGCACCCCCCCCCCCCCCATTTTAAGCCCCAGAAGCACCTAAAATCTGCATTTGCTACCCCTGGATAGTTATGTTGTTTGCTTTACGATTTGTTGGCCTAAAAAGTGACCTGTTTTTTGCGCGCCTCCCCACTAAAATATTCTGGAGGTGGGGGGGGGGGATTTTTGGGTGTATGGCCCAACCGGCCGCCAAAATGTATATCTGAGGGTGTCAAAAATGCCTGAAAATTGATGCTGATAAAACATGCTGCAAACAGTGAAAATGGCCAATGCCAAACCCCTTAATTGTTGCCTTGACAGTAGACTGGCTCCCGTCGTCAAACTATTAATTAGTCAAACTTACAAAAATATGTTTTCACTGATGTTTTACTGATTCCAGCTGAGTAGAAAGAAAGACAACTTGGAAGGAAAAAAAATTTGGAATGTGTTTCTTGATCAAGTTTATATAAATCCATGAGAAAATATGAACATACGACAGAGAGCCAGTCTACCTTGACAGCTGTGTTAAGGTTAAAATTTGGTCAAAAATTCATGTGAAATCACTTTTTGTCAACTTTGAGATGCCCCCTCATTACCATGACAGCAATGATCAAGTCATGAAAGGTTGCATTTGAAAGGCTACTGCCCAATGAACATTTATACCGAGTTTGGTGTAAAACAGACCATCCATTATGAAACAATGGCTAGTTGAAGTTGCAACACTGTGAAAATTAGCGAAATTCACAAAATCCCTGAGTGGTAAAGTGTTAAACAAAACTAACTGGGATGGAAAAGCTTCCATGTGAGCCCCGCCAAGCGAATTTGTGTCTTCGAGCATTCCGTCATGACAATTTTTAACTGCGCATGCCCCGCCATTCAGAGGGGCCAGGGATATGGCTTTCTGTCTGAAGGTTCCTCTTGATTCACTGCTTGTATGAGCGAGCAGCGAAGGTTCTGGCGAGACTGCGCGGATGCGCAGGCTCGCCCGAACCTTCGCTGCTCGCATAGGCGATAAGTGCCAAAATCCATTTAATTATTTAAATTCAGATCAGACTGTATGATTTCACTAGGTTAACCAGTCCGTGTAATGAAACCCATTTAAAACCCATTTCGTATAAAGAAAAGTGGGGTTTACGGGGGTAAACGTTAGTTTGCCTTTTTTTGCTTAAAACGTAGATTGTAGGTACTCGTTAGAACCGCCTCATTGAGGCGTTTCTAACGAGCACCAAGAATCTATGTTTGGACGAGAAATATGAAAAATATAGAACATTTTCCTCTGAAAAATTGTAGCTCTTGAGAAAGAGGCCATTTTAGCGCAAGGATGTGTTATCGTAATGCTTGTCTTCGCTGGTCACCAAGTCTTACTGTAAGTTTTGTCATGCATCAATTGCAACTCATATAACAGAATGCAAGCTGATGAGAAACTCGGTGGCCGCATTCTGTGATGCTGTGCTTTGAAAAAAAAAACAAAAAAAAACACTAATTTAAGGAACCAATACCTCTTTGCCAGTTTCCTGATTGCACAGTAATTAGTACCCACCGGTAATTAGTCCTTAAAGCACCATAGAAAATTCAAGAGCAGACAGCAGTCTACTTTATAAAATTAATGTAATGTTAAGCCTTATCTTACCTGAATCGGAATCAGAATTGTTACTGGTGATACGTCACATGACATTCATACACCAGGACCTGTGATGGGAAGTTAGTCTCTTGCTCTCACTAAAGAGGTAAACTTAGCTACACAATTCTCAGCACCTTCAGTCGTTGAAATAATCGATTCGGGAAGGCGTTGCCAATCTCTAATGGTTCAGGGGAAGAATGATTCTTTATAAATGTCAGTTCTTGCAGCAAGGGTCTGAAACGCCAATGTATGATGATTTCTACTGTACCTAGCTGGGGGAAGGAAAGAAAAAAAAAACACGAAAACAGACCGATCCTTAACCCCACTTTCATATAGTAAAACTAGGATTTACATGGGTATAAATCAGTTTTTATATCTGTTCAAAAA
>OY757017.1:97309212-97356712 GCA_963580285.1 Lucinisca nassula
ATTCAGGTCATTGTGACCTATATATCATGGTTCAGTGATTTTGCCTATTATCTTGAACACTATTTGATGGAGAAATGTCATCCCTGGATTATTTATTCCATGTGACCACATGATTGAGCTTGAATTATATCTAGGTCAGTGTGTCCTATATTTCATGGTTCAGTGATTTTTCCTATTATCTTGAATACTATTTGATGGAGAAATGTCTCATCTGGATTATTAGTTCCATGTGACCCGATGATTGACATAGAAATATATCTAGGTCCTTGTGACCTATTTTCATGGTTCAATGATTTTGCCTTATAATTCAGGCACAATTTGATTCTGAAATGTATTATCTGGAATATATGTTCCATGTGACCTGATTATTGATCTCAAATATATCAAGGTGAGTGTGACCTATATTTCATGGTTCATAAATTTTACCTTATATCTTGAAGTCGCGAAAGAGGCGAGCTATGCTGTCATGCGACTGCTCTTGTTTTATATCTGTTAAAAAACATAGATTGTGAACTGCCTCAACGAGACGGTTCTAACGAGTACCCACAATCTATGTGTTGAGCAGAAATTTGAAAAAAAAAAATATCAGAATTTTTATCTGAAAATTTTCAATTTCTTTGGTGGTGTCATTTTCAATACATTTGTGTTTTCTTGATGTCTGTGTAAACACGGACCCATTATGTCCAAGGTGTATATAGCATCTGCTAGTTGTGATTGATGCTTAAAGAGTTATAAAATAACATAATTTTCATACAAAATTTAGAAATATAACTTTTAATCAAGCAATTTAACAGTGGAATGATCTAAAGGAGTTCTCTTGCACCATTACATAATGCAAAGAACAAATTCTAATTTTGAAACTTATATCGTCTCAATCCGAGTTATTACTAACCAATGGCATTTCAGGAAATGGTTTCATGGTCTCCAAAGTCATGTGACTGAAGACTTCCTTTTGATTGGCTGGTAATGGACATTAAAATTTCCTACATTTTGGAGTCAGAACAAATAAACAAATAAAAACCTCTGTACATGATATTTTAAATTTAAACTGCTAGGGAGATGGGCCTTTCGATTCTGTTTCCCGTGGTATATAATACTTTTACTTTTCTAAAAATAAAAAAAAAAAATGACATCGAGCACTGTAGTATTCGGGCGACGAAACATACTCGTATTTAGCAATACTTCACTTCCTCAGTAGTTTGTCGGTGAACTGTCTTTAGATGTGTCAGTCCCAGCAAACAAAATATATGGGACCCATATGGGCCCCAAAAGGGTTTCAATATCGGTACCATATTGGTTTTGCAACCGGGATCCACATGGGACCCATATGCTCAATATGGGACCCACGTGGGTCTTATATAGGCCGAAAAAAAAAACAAAAAAAAAAAAAAACATATGAGGCCCGGCCCATTGGGACCCGTATGGGCTAATTGCCCATATATGGATTCCATACTTACATGTTTGCTGTGGTGAAGCTTGTCGGTGAACTGACTTTTGAGTTTCATGAACTTAAATATTTATTTAAGTGAAAAATCATTTTCGAATGAGAAAAACAACAAATATACATATTTTGCGACGTTATAAACAAACAACCGTACCAAAGACGAAGTGTAAGAGGCGATGTCGGTACTACCGTGCGGTACAGTGCATTTTTCACATCTCCAAAATGGCTACTTTTCTGATGAAGATCCGTGGTATTTTTCTTATTTATACTCCAAACAGAGGTTATGGGTGCTCGTTAGAACCGCATCAAAGAAGCGATTCTAACGAACGAGTACCCGGAGTATAAGAAAAATAATGTATACCCCCGTAAACCCCTGTTCTCTCTATATATAGTGGGGGTTTTGGTGTTCATTTCACAGACTTGTTCACGTAATTGTCTACGCCCATGGGCATAGACATTTTAGAAGTTTGGTTTAACATGGAAGTATAGCCATTAGTTACCCACAATGCAGGTTGACCTTTGTATTTGCAACAAGTATAAGCTTTCACAAGAAGAAAAAAGGCGGCTCATGACAAGTATAAGCTTTCACACACAAAAAGAGGCTCAACGGATACAAGCCCATATTTGCTGTCATATTTGTAAAGGCTATTACAACATATACATCTCCAAACTCTCGACCACGACGGACCACTGCCTATATATATCCTATAAGCTCACTTGAAGCCTTCGGCTCTGTTGAGCTGAAAAAAAAAAACAAAAAAACTTGCCTCTTCGTTGGCAAATGTTTGGGTTAATCTTCTATAAAGTGTAGGAAACTAGTCTACTATACTTCTCTAACAATTTTCAAGAGTACCATTTGATAAGATGTTATTGAAGTTGCGAAGTTGTACATGTGCCAAAAAGTACTTTTTGACAAAATTACAGCATTTGCAACTTATTATACTTCAGTCGACAGACTAAAAATTAGAATATTGCCAAAGAGAGTTAATTGTATAAACACATTTCTGGCATTCACATTCGTAGACATAGCTTTTTGTAAAAGCTATACTTGTGATATATAAGCATTTTCAAAAAGAAAGTCCGAGTATAGATCAAAGGTTATCATTGGAACAGACTCAGTGAGGCGATTCTAGCGTATCACCACATTACACGATTAAGCAAAAACAAATTAAACATGTAATTATTTATACCCATGCGGAGTCTGAGTCTGCAGCCTTGTTTGCCTATAAGTTTCTTAATTGTTTGTTGGGGCCTCCATTTCATGGATTTGACAACTTTCTATATTCCTTTTGCCATGAATCTTAATAGTGTAAATGCATATTTGTACATATTATAATGTTTTTTTCTTCTATATTCTCGTTGATCAGAACAACGTCTTAAAGATGATGAAAAACCGGGATCAGTTCGAGACAGCTGGGACAACAAAGCTCAGTACCTGCTGGCAGTGATAGGGTTTGCAGTGGGGCTGGGAAATGTCTGGCGGTTCCCGTATCTAGCACAGAAAAATGGAGGAGGTAAGGCGCACTTAAATACTAGTAATAGTTCTGTTTGATGTTTATATGGGTTGATATGACTCCAAGTGTTATAACCTCCAACAAAATATCCCTCTATGCTTTAGAAATATTTTGGACCCTCAGCTCAACTCACTCGTGGTTTAGTTACACATTTGTTTAAATTGAGGTTTTGCAGCCCCGTCAACACTATTTAGGTCATTTTGGGGACATCGCTTCCAATTTTGTGTGACTAGATGAAATATCTCAAGCCCCCCCCCCCCCTGCCCAATCAACAATCAAACCAACATGGTTTATACATGTATGCAAGGACGACCCGACTCGTTCCACTTTTCCTTGGCAGGTTTAGACCTTCTAAACGGTTTAACAGTACTCATGTTCGGTCTGTTTCAGCTCTGCGTAGAAGCACCATGCAGCCCGGTCCATTTCTCCAATCCCCGATGGGCGGGGGCATGTACAGGAAAGAATTTGCTTCCTCCGATACACGTGGTCTATATTTACAGTTTGTTAACTCTGTGAATTTTTTCATCACATGATAGTGCATGTACCTACATGCAAAGTGCTTTTTATAACAAGTCATTAGATGACTGCCCTTAGAAGCTCCGCGGTGTAGTGTATAAGCTACCCGCCTCGCAAATAAGGGGCCGTGGGATCGATTCCGGGCTTCTCCAGACTTTCGCATGAGTCTTAAAACCGACGTCCCGTCTCCATATAACCTTAGTTATTGGTTGGACGTAAAACTCAAACGAACATACACACAATGAAATGAATACCCCCCCCCCCCCCCCCCCCCATACACACACCTTGTATAGAGAAAATAAGGGATAACCATTCTTAGAACCTATTAAACCTGTTATAGCTGATGTTAAGGGAATGTGTGGCGGCCGTAAAAAGTCTCGTTGGTCTTCATCATAGTGCAGATTATATTTTCTAGTCCTTTGGGATCATTGATTCCACTGTCACGGGTGGTAATCAGGGGAACTAGCTCGAAAATGAGTCAATGGAAATTTGTTCCCTCGACACATCCGGGAGCTCTCGAGCTAGCTCCATCACCAGAAAACTTGAAAACAAAGGTAGGTCTCGAAGAGTTTTATCACCATTTTTTTCTTTGTAAACTATTTATAAAAAAATCCGGCAATGCAGTTCCACTTAGAAATGATTAAACATTGTACCTCGCTAGAATTTGCCATGGAAATTTGCAGCGCTGGAGTATGAATGAAACTAAACTTTTTATCACGGACCTGAAAAATTGTCAATTTATGTCAACACGGAGATTTTGGCCGACGATTTTTTCATTTTCCGTCAAAAGTACGCCCTTCACACCCCCAGAAGTAACAGTCCTAGTGAAATGAAACATGTAACGTTTGAAATAAGCAAACTATTTTGGCCGTGATTACGTTACTTGCCACTTATGACGAAATTACTGTCCGAGCTAGTCTTCTCGACAATCGAGCTAGTTCACTCGACATGGAGATAGTGCCCTCAAAGATGAAACATTCATCAGATGACTGGGGCCTGATTCGATGTCCTCTGTGGTCCCACCCAGTTTATCCAACTGGTTTCTTTACCTCTGGCTAGTGGGCCTGATGGTTAAGTTCGCTGTCTGTCTGGTTTAACCATTTAGCTGCAAATTCAAAATGAGATTTGACATAATACATTTTTATATTGAATGTTCGATTTTCTTTTCAGATGGGCGCTTTCCAAGGAAAAAGTTCCAAAGGACTATTCCTGAACAGAAAAAAATACCGGACATGCAACAAAAAAAAATATATATATTCCTGTGCTAGATAATCGGGCGCCTCTTTATTTTTTATTCCCTAGATTATTATAGTTATTCATGCATCATTCGACTAAGTATCATCCCTACATTTTGAGTATTATATCCGATAGAGGCCTTTGTCTGTCTGTCTGTCTGTTCATCCGTCTGTACGTTTGTTCTTTCGTTCATCCGTCTTCCAATGGACCCATCCATCTAAATACCCACTCACTTACCCCTCTCTGTAGTGTACCCATCCATCCAACCAACATCCATCCATCCATTGATCTGTTCTAAATTGGAAGCAACTAGGTGGGCGAAATGACTCAGGGGGCGAAAAGACCAGGCTTTGTGGACGAAACAACTATGGGTGCAAAATGGGGCGAAACTACCAGGGAGGAACGACTGAAGGGGCCGTCTTGTGGGCATATTATCTTGTTACTCCACTAGCCAGAGGTAAAGAAACCAGTTTGATAAATTGCATGGAAAGACATCGAATCAGGCCCCAGTCATCTGATGGATGTTTCATCTTCATTTGTTGAGGGCAATATCTACACGTCGAGTAAATTGGAAGGAGGCGAAGCAACTAGGTGGGCGAAATGACTCAGGGTGCGAAAAGACCAGGCTTTGTGGACGAAACAGCTATGGGTGCAAAATGGGGCGAAACTACCAGGGAGGAACGACTGAGGGGCCGTCTTGTGGGCATAGTATCTTGTTACCCCACTAGCCAGAGGTAAAGAAACCAGTTGGATAAATTACCATAGAAAGACATCGAATCAGGCCCCAGTCATCTGATGGATGTTTTATCTTCATTTTTGAGGGCAATATCTCCATGTCGAGTGAACTAGCTCCTTGTCGAGAAGACTAGCGCGGACAGTAATTTCGTCATAAGTCGCAAGTTACGTAAGCACGGCCAAAATATTTCTGCTTTTTTCAAACGCTCCATGTTTCATTTCACTAGGGATGTTGCTTCTGGGGGTGTGAAGGACGTACTTTTGGCGGAAAATGAAAAATCGTCGGCCAAAATCTCCGTGTTGACATAAATTGACAATTGTTCAGGTCCGTGATAAAAAGTTTAGTTTCATTCATACTCCAGCGCTGCAAATTTCCATGGCAAATTCTAGCGGGGTACAAAGTTAAATCATTTCTATGTGGAACTGCATTGCCGGATTTTTTTTATAATTAGCTTACAAAGGAGAAAATGGTGATAAAACTCTTCAACACCTACCTTTGTTTACAAGTTTCGTGGTGATGGAGCTAGCTCGAGAGTTCCCGGATGTGTCGAGGGAACAAATTTCCATTGACTCATTTTCGAGCTAGTTCCCCTGATTACCTACCGTGACTGTGGAATTTTAAAAATATATGAGGGTCCTTGATGAGGCCTAATCATTTGGTCGAAACTTGCTTGTCTGGCCCAGAAAAACTTGCACACTTTTCTTTTCCGTAGGGTATTCCATTCTACGAAGGGGTAAGCCTTCATTACATGATGGGTTTACATCAATTCCCAGATTATTGCTAAAAATAGATTGTTGGTGCTCGGTAGGACCGCCTCGTTTAATCGGTCCTAACGAGTTCCAACAATCTATAACTGATGCAACGGTAAGAAAATCATCGCAAATTTCCGCATCACGAAAACACACCCATATAACTTTCACTCCCTTAAACCCCACTTTCTTGTTGTAAAACTTGGGTTTACAGGGGTATGCATCATTTTTCTTATTTCTGTTCAAAAACGTAGATTGTGGGTACTCATTATAACCGATTCGACGAGGCGGTTCTAACGAGTACCCACAATCTATGTTTTGAGCAGAAATGTGGACAAATATTAGAATTTTATCAGATGTTATGTTCTTTACTTACAGGGGCTTTTCTTATTCCATACGCCATCACGCTGGCCATTGAGGGGATTCCCATCTTCTACTTAGAGCTGGCTCTCGGACAGAGACTCAGGAAGGGAGCCATCGGAGCCTGGAACGAAGTCTCGCCGTATCTCGGTGGAATCGGGATTGCTTCAGCCATGGTCTCGTTCTGGGTGTCGCTGTACTATAACACCATTATTGCATGGTGCTTGTTTTATCTTGCGCGGAGCTTTTCAGCGTCACTTCCTTGGGCGGATTGTCCCAGCGAGGTGGTGGGGAATGAGACTGTTGTTGTAAAGGAATGTGAAGTAAGCAAATTATATCTCTAGAATTTGTACATAATTGAGCTAACATATTAGGAGTGAGTGAGTGTTTGAGTTTTATGTCCCACCAACAGCTAAGGTCATACGGAGACGGGACCTCGGTTTAAAGACTAATCCGAAAGTCTGGAGAAGCCCGGGATCGATCCTGTGAACCCTGGTTTACAAGGCGAGAAGCGTAACCACTACACCACGGAGGTTTCTCTAACATATTAGGAATGGGTCCATAACAAAGACTGGCGAGACTGCGCCTTCCGTACATAGGCTCAACTGATCCTTTGCTTAAGTGTGATTTACCCTGACCTGACCAAGAGGTTATAAAACTTTTTCAAGTTCAACTCACTTGAGCATGAAATTTGTCGTGCTCATAATTTTTAATTGTTGGCATTTTAAAGTTTATGTGCAGGACAAATAACATTCTTTGCTGACCAGAACAGTAAAATTGTTTGATTTGATTGTATTATAATACTTTTGAGAAATACAAATTTCATGCTCAGTTGAGTTGAGCATGAAAAAGTTCAATAACCTCCAGGCCTGGCTCAGTCATCCGAACTAAATTATCTATGGGAAAATGCATGTTTTTTTTTCCACCAACACTCCCAATGAGTATATGGCTTTTAATCCCTCTTTGCAACGGATCGTTAAGTACATCGACGTTACAGCGACGTTGTCTGCACGCTTATAATCAAATATTTACATTTCCAGTGTAGAGTCTGATGTAAACCTATAGAAAGCAATGAAGTTCATACTTCCATGAACGCATTGAGTCACATGCTTTTCAGTGACGTCAAGTGACGTCAGTCCAAGCCATGGTTCTCTGCGGGCTTTGGTGACGTCAACGTTGTTCCACTCTTTGCAGTAAAAGAGCGTGTAAATGTTTTTCAGCTTTAAACGTTTGCCCTTTAAAGGCATTTATTCTGTAACAGTAAAACACACGGTGTGTTCATAATTGTTTTATTGCCCCCTGTGATATACTGACTATAGCAGATCAAAGGCGGCCCTTAATAGGGTGATTAGTAGCTCTTGTTGAATCCGCTGACTGAGGCACTTAAGAGGAAAATCAATAATGTACACCAGTCAACATTAAGTAATTTATTAATTTTCCCCAAGGAGGCCCCTTACCTGTTGAAGACAGAAGACTTCTCCCCAATCATCTCTGAGGGCTACATAATATTATGTAATGAAATGATAGTCCTCAATAATCAAGAATAAATGCCTTTAAGCATTTTGTCTCACAATGATGAAGGGCAAGGAATGTAAATATAAAAAATAAACTTATTTTTCTGCTTTTCATGTTTAAGTATGAACGACAGTGCGTCGCTCGCAAAGTTTACATGTGCCCCGATTTTCGGTGTCCATTTACTTTGCACGCGACCCACTGCGTTGATATTTTCATGAATAGCAGAAAATTAAATTCATTTCTTAAATGTAAATGTAGTGAGAGAGACGGTTCTGTCACTGTTCACTGCGCACTGCGGCCACAGAAATGACATTAAGAAACAAAAAAGACTTGACATTCGTTATCGGAAGGGTGAGTGTGAGGCGAAGATGTTGTGTATCTTGCGTAACCAGGGCGTCCAACTGGTCTGGAAGGCTTGATTTCAGCAGGTAAGGGTAGGAGATGAATGTTGGTATTTCTTCAGTTCCCACAGTATCATTTTCCTATTTCTCCCCTGGCCATCTCCGTATCTGTACTTCTGCGTTTGCAAGATTATTTAGAAGTTTCAGTTGTCCTTTCTTTGTTTTTGTATGCCCTTCAACCTGTTGTAAGAGACAACATTTAGAACTGTTCAAAAGTGGTCTTAACACTTTTTGAACAGTTCTAAATGCGATCTTAACTCTTATCCTGCTGTTCACGACAACCCCTATCTTTGGAAACAGTGTAGATCAAGATCAGATGGCTTCTGAGAAACCATCTGATCAGGATCTACACTGTTTGACATTCAGTTTATGGATTTGTAAGAATAAATTACATTAAATAATCTGATTGGTTCAAAGAAATGGGTGTGGCTGAACCGAATATTCAGCAAGAGAAGGGTTAATATAGTGTTGCAGATATCCGGACAACCTGAGTTAGAAATTTATATTTGAATCTCCGTTTCATGATTATACTTGTCTCTTTCATGCAGTTAACTAGTCCTACAACCTATTTCTGGTACCGTGAAACTTTAGACATTGCCCCTAGCGTTGACGCCGGTGGAGACATCAACTGGTGGGTGGTGCTCTGTCTTATCGCAGCCTGGGTCATCGTCTTCCTATGTATGGCGAAAGGGATAGCATCATCAGGAAAGGTAAGCATTCTATATCCATGTGTGCTGGGGGTGAGATCTAAGGCTCGTCCAGAAATGGTTTAACCCTTTTTTGTACCAAATGGAATCTTCCTCATTATACATATAGCAGGAGTTCATTTCAAAATTTAGGGGTGTAGGGTTGTGTTTTCTTCAAAATTTATTTGGAAAGTAGCTGAACTTTTGGCAAAGAGTGTAGGCCCTGATCAGACGCCGCGTTCTGCGGCGTCTGATCTGGGCCTGCACTCTTTCAAAACTACCCGTTTAGGGGTTTCCGGTACTAAATGGGTTAAATCCCATGCGATACACTGTTTGGGATTTCCTTGTCGAGCTCTCACCAACTTTGAAAGAAGCCATTGCCACCAGTTTGCCAAGAAAATAGAAAAAAAAAAAAAAAAAAAAAACGATATGCAAAATGGTCTATTAACATGATTAAAGTAGAAGCTTGAACCTTTATTGTTTGAAAGAAGATTCTCAAACATTTTTTCCAGTTCATTTTCAGTGAAAACACATTCATTTAGTGAAAACTAGATCTTTATTTTGCAAATCTACATTCCATCCCTTTCTTACATGACGCTGCTACTGAAAGGTAGCCATCGGGGCTTGAAGAAATAGATGGGCTGCATGATGCTTCCACGCAGAGCTGAAACCGACCCGCACACGAGTACTGGTAAACCGCTAAGAGGATCTAAGCCTGCCGAGGCAAAGCGGTGCGAGTCGGACCGTCCGTGCTTATAAACCCTATTGGTTTCATTGGGCGGCAGGGATTGAGATGTCATTTCATCTCAATGTCGGGTAAAAGTCCCACAAAATTGGAAGCAACGTCTCCAAAATGACCTATACAGTGGTGACGGGGACGTTAAACCTCAAATCAAACAAACAAAAGCCAAGGAGAAAATATAATGATTGTACCAAAATGCTGATGCCCAGTCTATAATGAACCCTGCTAGCATTCTACATAAATCTACAGCGGGCCGTTAGCGGCCCGTCAGCTACCCTGACGGGCCGCTAACGGCCCGCTGTAGATTTATGTAGAATGCTTACTGGGAATTCTCTGAGCATGAGATAACAAGATATGAAGCAGAAAAGAGTAAGTGTTCTGGAAAAACGTAGTCCCAGTGCAATATACATGTTCTTTGACTGCCAGACTGAAATAATTTTTAGACCAATTAGTGTGGGACAAGCGGTATGAGACAGAAAACAATAAGGAAGGGCAATAATGGGTACACCTGACATAATGTCTACTGTTTTCTTGCAAGGGAGACAATTTTCTGGACTTCCTGAACCTCTGTAGAACGCGTTCTACTCGTAAAGGGCAGAATTTGTTCCTGAGGAGCTGAGGAGCAAATTATTATCTCTAGGCGAGAGACAAACAGTTTGAAAGTGATGCCTCCCCGGAAGATGTTTGCTTAAAGTGTATATATGTATATATGAAATGTGTTTTTCAGGTTGTATATTTCTCGGCCACCTTCCCCTACCTTGTGCTGATCATATTCTTCTTCCGAGGCGTGACACTAGACGGATTTCACCACGGTCTTGTCCATCTCTTTGTTCCTGACGTAAGATATTTACCTTTTTCGCTAGCTTTTTGTGGCGCCTTCTTTAACCATTACGACTCTTCCCAGCAGGCACATGACATAATTGTGACGTCATATCAACGTCGTTACAACGCCATGACACACCGACGTTGATTTGACGTTGCCCTAGCGACGTGTGCCTGCTGGGTCACGGATAAATTAGCAGACGACAAATTACTGACATTTTTCTTATTTTTCCTCATTTAGGCGGTTCTAACGACTACCCACAACCTATGTCTGAGAGCAGAAATAAGAAAAAAATGTATATCCCGTAAACCCCAGTTTTATGTTTATAAAGTGGGGTTTATGGGGTGTTCAGTTCAAAGACTGTTGATGCATTACAGCCCCGCCAACAGTATTTACGTCATTTTGATGATGCTGCTTGCGAGTTTGTGGGACTTTTTACCCAACATTGAGATGAAATGTTTTACTGCACAAAGAAACCGATAGGGAGTGTCCTGGCTAGACAGGGTTAGGTATTCTAAGCGGTTTGCCAGTACTCGTGTTCGGTCGGCTCCAAAGAATCATGCAGCTCGAAGCCCCGATGGGCGGGGCGTAGCCTGATATGATTGTTTGTTGATCACACAACTCTTCTTGCTCCTACTCCTATTTTAGGCTCGTATGTAGATCAGTTAGAATGCTGACGTCGGTTCCTGCTGAGAATCAACAGTATGAATATTCATAGTATAAATAATTCATGAATATTGATGATAGTTCATATATTTAATAACATTGTGTAATTCCATTGCCAAAAGTCTGGGCCCAGTTGTTCAAAGCATCGTTAGCTTAACGAGCTCGTTAGTGGTCGAATTGTTAACTGTTCTAGCAAGTACAATATTGAAAATTTTGGTATTTTTGCTGAAAAAATGTGAGCAGCTTTTGCGTCCGCAAAAGCTGCTCACATTTTTTTAGCAAAAATTTCAGCATATTTGCCATATTTAATGATCAAAGTTTTAACGATACGTTAACTAACGACGTCGTTAGTTTTGAACAACTGGCCCCTGGTCATTATGGCGTAAAAATAGATAATTTGATTGCCTTTAATTTCGTGGGAACACCCTCTGCAATTAATGATATCACCTTTATTTCTGTAAGATATTATCTAGCACAGCTGGCAGTCTCACATTCCACCCTATGATACAGTTAGATAACATGGACGCAGGATAACTCTGATCATAATATTTACATGGTGTCATGAAAGCAAACCTATTTGCCATTATGTCGTCTGGATGATTTGCATTTTTGATTCAAATGAAATTTTCTATTTTTATATCCAAAACATGGATTGTCGGTGCTCGTTATAACGGCCTCGGAAAAACTAGGGAATAATATATACACTGCTAAACCTCACTGTTCCATACATAAAGTTGGATTTACAAGGGTGCTATTTACATAGACTGATTAACGAGATGGCCAGATATTTTGTGAGTGAGCTACTCAACCCGGTTTTCTTACGTTTCCCAGTGGTCTGACTGGAAGACACAATTGATCCACCTGTTGGAGCTGGATACCCCCACACCCTCTATCGCTCACTCGACAGAGGAATAAACGTGATGTCTGCTTTTATCCTAGGACGCCTGATTACGCTCTTCTGGTGTCTATGTCTGTTGGTCTGAACATTGATATTTGCCATTTGTCTATGGATTAATGATTTTGTATTAACGCTTTGGTACTACGACCTAAACTACAATTGTATGTGGAAGAAACCATTATATAGTTCAACCGAGAGAAAGCCCAACCAGCTAAGCATCGTGGAACAAGAATAGTTCAGAGCATCCAAACCTCTCTCTAGCTGTCCTGCATTACGTTAAACACGCCTATACAAACACATTGTAAATGTTACCACCGGTAAGACGAAAATTTTAAGATGAAAAACTGTTACTTTTTTCATTAGTTTAAATCAAAATGTAAGTTGTTTACTCATAATCTATATTCTAGAGTAGAAATAAGAAAAATAAGGTTTACCCCCGTAAACCCATGTTTTACTATATAAAAATGGGGTTCAAGGGGGGTCAGAATTGTATAGGCGTGTTTTCGTGATGTCTTGTCATTGCATCAAGCCAGGAAGGGACGAGGGAATAGCACAACTCTCCCTCACTTTAACCCTTTTTGTACCAAATTGAATCTTCCACCATATGTATACCAGGAGTCTTTTTCAAAATTATGGGTGTCAGGTTGTGTTTTCTTCAAAATTTACTTGAACAATAGCTTAACGTTTTGCAAACAGTGTAGGCCCTGATCAGACGCCGCGTTCTGCGGCGTCTGATCTGGGCCTGCACTGTTTGCCAATTATCCGTTTTGGGATTTTTGGTACTCAGTGGGTTAAACTAAGTCAAGCGCAAGTCCTGACGTCTAATGACCCTACGCACTTCAATTCCAGTGTCCTGCTAGAACAGCCGCTGTATGGAGAACTGCTCGAATGGCAAGCGCTCAGTAAGGAGACAGCAGAAACGCTTCAAAACTGCCTCAAACTAACCCTCAAAGCCCTGGACATCATTCTCAGTTCTTGGGAGGGTGAAACAAGATCGTTACCGGAGCCCATGTAGCAGTGACCAATCACACTGCAGAGTCACCGAGAAAATGTGCTGCGCACATGACCCGGGCCAGCTACACTCTCAATTCATCACCCATTTACATGTGTCCTACATGAGGACGAGCCTCCCGGGCCCAGATTGGCATCGCCAGTCAAATCCGGACCCACCAGCGAATATGAATATGATGGACGCACATTATTACGTTTTGTCTCAAATATTGTTCGAAAATAGTTATCAGTTATGCGAGTATTATGGAATTTGAATGTAAAACATTGAAATACTAACCCTAGCTATGTCCCTCCCCAACCTCTCACCCCGTATCGTGGTCTTTGTTTGTGACTATATGTCTTATGTCTGCTACTAATATCTAATATTGAGTATGGGTACTCGTGGTATGCACAATCAATGTTTTTGAACATAATAAAGTCGGGTTTACAAGGCTGATTATTACGTGTCATTGTTAACCCTTATCCTGCTGAATTAATTGATATAGCCACACCCACTTCTGACTACCCGGCCCCCGCCCATCGGGGCTTGAAGAAATAAATGGGCTGCATGATGCTTCCACGCAGAGCTGAAACCGACCGAACACGGGTACTGGTAAACTGCTTAGAGGGTCCAAGCCTGCACAGGTAAAGCGGTGCGAGTTGGACCGGCCATGCTTATAAACCCTATTGGTTTCATTGGGCTACAGGGCTTGAGATGTCATTTCATCTCAATGTCGGGTAAAAGTCCCACAAAATTGAAAGCAACGTCTCCAAAATGACCTATACAGTGTTGACGGGGACGTTAAACCTCGAATCAAACAAACAATCGTTATGTTCAGCAGGATAAGAGTTAATATGGCGGGAATTTGTAAAGGCATTGGGATTAATAAAGGCAGTTACCCGAATGTTTCCGAATGTTAACTTATAAAATTCATTTTTTGTCTACAGTTTTCGAGACTGTTGGATCCCCAGGTCTGGCTGGATGCTGCCACACAGATTTTCTACAGTCTAGGGCTGGCCTTCGGTGGACTGATAGCTTTCGCCTCCTATATGCCAGTCAACAACAACTGTTACAGAGATGCTATCCTGGTCTCTTTGGTGAACTGTGGAACTTCGGTCTTTGCAGGGATAGTCGTGTTTTCCATATTAGGTATATACTTCGTTAATTGTTGCTTTTGTTGTTTTGTTTTAGATTTTGTTTTATTTATTTTGATGTCATGAATCAATGTATGGCTACCGGCCTAATTAAGAAACACTTAAAGTCAGGGTGACCCTAATACGAAGCCACTTGCTGCGGCAGTCTCCACTGTTTAACCCTTATCTTGCTGAATATTCATTTAAGCTACACCCATTTCTGTTTATCAACCAATCAAATTACTTAATGTAATTTATTGCTACAAATTCATAAACTGAATGCCAAACAGTGTAGATCCTGATCAGATGGCTTTTTCAGAAGCCATCTGATCTGGATCTACACTGTTTGCAAAGATAGGGGTTGTCGTGAACAGCAAGATAAGGGTTAAATCTCCCTAGTGATATAAACATCACAGGGACACGATGATACCATAAAAACGTATCCAATGTCAGTATTAGAGCTTTAAGCCAGTTATATATTGGAAGATAGAAAAGGTGGACGACATGCAGATCCGAATAAATGTTATTATTTGGAAAGTTGTACTACATACTCTCGTATAAAAATATTTGCTTACCTTTTTCAATCCGACCCGCACTTGACTACTGGTAAACGGCTTAGAGGATCTAAGCCTGCCCAGGCAAAGCGGTGCGAGTCGGCCCGTCCATGCTTATAAACTCTATTGGTTTCATTTGGCGGCAGGGCTTGAGATGTCATTTCAGCTCAATGTTGGGTAAAAGTTCCACAAAATTGGTAGCAACGTCTCCAAAATGACCTTTACAGTGTTTGCGGAACGTTATACCTCAAATCAAACAAACAAACAAAACCTTTTGAATCCGAATTCGTTTTTTATTAAACAAAATCCAGCTTGTTTTTGCTAAATTCCCCTTTGGTGTGATTCTCCTCTGTTCCACAGGATTCAAAGCAACTAGGAGCTACGAAGCGTGTCTTCAATCCAACCACGACATGCTTAATAACAGTGCCCTAACAGCCTATTCTACTGACGTCACTAATTACACATTTTACTCAATAACGCCAGAAACTATTAATCAAACAACAGAGACACCGTTGTTTCTGGAATGTAACCTACAGAAAGAACTTGAAAAGGTAATTACATATATATTTTCATTGAAACTGTAAAACTCTGAGGCAGAAGGGATATACCTGATATATTTTCTGCAATTTTTAAATGACACCGTGCAACCAATATAATGCATTCTTTCATATCTCCAAAATGGTTACTTTTCTGATGAAAATCTGTGACATTTTCCTTATTCAAACTGCAACTTAGGTTGTGGGTACTCGTTAGAACCGCCTCAATGAGGCGGTTCCAACGAGTATCTACATCTTGCGTCTTAGAACAGAAATAAGAAAAATAATGTATACCGCTTGAAACCCTAGTTTCCTCTATATAAAGTGGAGTTAGATAGACATGCTATCCTGAGACTTTCTGTTCCCTACCCTACAATAAGCCCCCTCTGAACAGGGTCTGTTCTTAAAGTAAAGAATTAGCTCCCAATGAGCTAATTCTTTCCGTTAAGTGTAGACCCCTACTGACATGGAAGGAAGACAGAAGAGTTTTGAAAGAGTGTATCAATAGGAGCACTTACCCCACCAACAGAGCTTGGACAAATGTTAACATGTTTGTACATTTTCCTTCCAAAGGGTCTGGCGTCCCAGAGAAGAGTGCAGACCCAGATCAGTTGTCACAGAATATAGTATCTAAATTAGAATCTATATTCTTTGCTTAAAACAAAGAATTTTTATCATATCCGAAATGCAATAAACACGTATTGAAGGCAAAAATTACATTTGATAATATGGCTTCGTTTTTTATGAGTATTCCTGTGAGCATAAGTGCTAACTCTTTACCAAACCTCAGGATGTACAGTCTCGCAGAGACTCCTTATACATGTATGTCAGTCACGTGTAAAGAAAACACGTTTTGCCATTTGCAAACAAAATGTGCAGATCAGCTTGTGTATTTGTGCAGCCTGATCAGCACTTTAGTGTTACCTGATTGGATAGTGCATTGCTTCTAGTTTCTTTTTACTACAAGTTCAAGACTCTTGTTAGTCCGTTTGTAAACTACCTTGTCGCAAACCCCGAAGACAGAGAGGCTCATAATGTTAACCCTTTTTTGTACCAAAATGAAATCTTCCTCCTAATATATACCAGGGATCCATTTCAAAATTGAGAGGTGTCAGGTTGTGTTCTCTTCAAAATTTATTTTGAAAATGGCTTAATCTTCTTTTGCAAACAGTGTAGGCCCTGATCAGACGCCCACACTGTTTGCCAGTTACCCGTTTTGGGTTTCTGGTAGAAAATGGGTTAGGACTTATTACCCAATAGAAAATGTCCCTATGTTGTTTCCGATCTGTGTTCTTCGCCAACTTATAGGGTATTGCATGAAGCCACAAATCTAAGGTCTCTTCTACTTGTCAGGATGCGATAATAACTCTTTTTTATGATCTTTTTCAGTCTGCCTCAGGCACGGGTCTTGTGTTTATAGCCTTTACTGAAGCTATTAACCAGTTCCCCGTTGCACCACTGTGGTCTGCCTTATTTTTCCTGATGTTACTTACTCTAGGGATTGACAGTATGTTTGGTATGCTGGAGGGCGTGGTCACTTCTATAATAGATATGAAACTTATTAATGGTATGAGGAAAGAATATGTCTCAGGTGAGTAACAGCAACTCAAAAGCATATACTTCTTATGATTATTGAACTGTATATTAATTACTATCTGAAAAATGTAGCTATATGTCGGTGACATTGTATACTTGCTTACTCCATTTTAACACATTAGGAGTTTGATTGATTGATGATTGATTGGTTGGTTAAGAGAGAGAGAGAGAAAGAGAGAGAGAGAGATTGATTGATTGATTGATTGATTGATTTATTGATTGATTGAACCCTTATCCTGCTGAACATGACAACCCCTACCTTTGCTCGCAGTGTAAATCCAGATTAGATTGCTGCTTCTGATCACTGTTTGTCATGTAGTTTGTGAACTGAGTGATTACATTTTATCAAGTAAGTTGATTGGTTGATAGTAAGAAATTGGTCTGGCTAAATAGATTTATTCATCAGGTCAAGTTTTGCATGCTGCAACATGACAATTTGAAAGTGTCACTTTTACAAACAGTTCTGCATCTACTTTATTGCTTTTACTTTAATCTTGCGAGAATACTAGTAGTTTTATTTAGTTTCAATTTGGAAGCTCAATTTCTGTCTTTGTTCTTATTGTAGGTGGCTTATGTTTCATATCCCTCCTGATGGCCCTGGGATTCGCCACCCAGGCAGGGCCCTATGTGTTCATGGTGTTTGATCAGTACAGCGGTACCATACCCCTGCTAATCATAGCCCTGTTCCAGGTCCTTGCTGTCTCATACGTATATGGACTTAAAAGGTAAGATTGTACAAAAATGTTCTGCTAAGTGGATATTTTCCATAGTTGAGGAACCTACATAGTGGGGAACAGTTAGAATAAAAAGAAAAAGGTTAAAAGCAATAGTTAACTGTTCAAATAACCAAGTCATGAACAGTTTCCTTAAAATTTAGACTCCCCTTCCAACTCCACTTTTGCTTTACTTTATGAACAAGGGTTTACCATGTCACATGGCTAATTATCCATTTATAACCGCAGATCTGTTTGTTTGTGTTGAAGGTCCCCAGCAAATAAACCCATTTTATACAGGAAAACTCCAAAACAGGTCGGCTAGAATGCGGCGTCTGATAAGGGCCTTCACTGTTTGTAGAAAGTTAAATAAATTCATTAACTCAATAAATCTGACACCTGTACATTGCAAAATGCCCTCCTGAAAGATTACATTGAGTAAAAATTGGTTTAATTTTAAGGGCATATATAGACAGCCACTTACTCATGCCCTGAGAGTGAAAGTGGAATCATCAGAGTAACAAGTCCATATAATTAACCACCATCTAAAGAGAAAAGTGAGTTGACAGGATAGTTTTATTATTTTCAATATTTTTGCCAAACAACATAGCTTGTTGGTACTCGTTAGAACTGCCTCAATGAGGATTGAGTCCTTCATGCGGACTGAACAAATTATTTGTCTTAATCGCGACGGAAGTAAGGGCGAGGATTGGGGCCACGTAAAATCGATTTAAGCCTCCCAGTGGAATTCGTTTCCGCTGACTGTTCCAAGGTGGTTCTTCTGTCGCGGTTTATTTTTGTTATGGTTTGTCTTTGGGTGTTTGTGTCGCTTCTATTATTTTATTTTTGATAGCCTGTTGGCCATTTTGTGGGAAAGTAACTGTCCTTTTGACTTTCCGCTATTGATGTTTCCATTAGGGTCTGTTGTTTCATGTTTGTGTTACTTTCCCTTTGGTGTCTCTGATGGGAGCTGTGGGTTAATTGTATCGATTCCTGATCATTGCCTCAACTTCTATTTTGAGACGATTTCAACGAGCACCAACAATCTAAATAAGAAACATATCACCCAGTTTCATCGTAAAAAGGCTAGTTCTATAGATAAGACAGACGCCATTTAGCGCACAGATGCGTTATGGTAATGTATAAACATTGCAATCCCAACACAATGCCTCAATAGGCATTCATATAGCATACAGCGAAGACCCTGATCTGGGTCTTCACTGGGCGCTCATATCAAAAGATACATTTTCCCTTGATGAAGCTCACGTTGTAAAGTTTTGTTTCTTGCTTTTCAGATTCGGAGATGATATAGAACAAATGACTGGATTCCGGCCTGGTGCATTCTGGTTGACATCGTGGAAGTATGTGTCTCCGCTAGCTATTGTGATAGTGCTGGTAGCCAGCATAGCTAATCTGGCTGAAGGAACTACTTATCAGGCTTGGAGCGCAGAATTGGTAAGTTGGGCTGGCTAATCAGAGCTGAAATGATAATCGATTATCAGTCTTGTCATTGCTATTGATCATCGATTGATTGATTTAAACATATTTTATTGCTTATAACATAAGATACAAGCAAATGGGTTGGGCCACAAGTTCTAGCAACATTAGTTACAGCCCTTCCCAAGTACAAAATACAGTTTTAAGCAATTCACAAATGACAAATCAAACATAACCACACGAGTATGGGGACTATCAATAGAGAAGAGAAATATCCAAGAAATAAGGAGAAAGGATAGATATAGGTAGAACGTCTTGAAATATATCTTCAAAATGCAGAAATAACCGGAACACAATTAGCAGCAACATTTCTCTCAACCTCTCGGAAGTTACTCTATACGAATCAATACGTAAACACACCTAATCAAATATACCGGTAAAATTTTACCACTGAAAGTGATTTTTCCAAGTAAAATTCCAGATACTCCCCATATCCACGCCCATAACACAGACTGCGGGTATCCGCTAGAACCGCCCCAGTGAGGCAGTCCAAACGAGCGCCCACACTCCATGCTCTAGGGCAAGAACAAGATAAATACTGTCTACACCTGGAGGTCCACATTTCTACTATATAAAGTGGAGTTCAAGGGGATCGAATTTATATAGGCGTGTTTTCCTGATGAGTGTTTGTAATGCCTAAAAGCGGTTGGTATCCTTTATGTATTCCTGTACACTATGAAATATCGTTGAGTTTTCTTCGAAAGAAAGTGACTATCTGCCATTTAGTAGAGTATTTATATTTAGTGGATGGAATCTGTGGGTATTGTGAAAGAGTTTTCGCCGTTCGTTTGTATATCTATAACATTGAAAGAAATAATGTTCTGCGTCTTCTATACTTGTTCCACATTCACATTGTGCATTTTCTCTTAATCTGTTTCTAAATAAGTCATTGTGTAAGTTGCTGCAATTATTTCTAATACATGCGTGTACTACTGATAATTTTCTGTTACCATACAAGAAATATTGTGGTACTTTTGGTGCAATAAACAGATCACTGAGTAAAGCGCTTTTAAAACTTGATAATGTGGGTTTGTTTCGAATTTCTTGAGGTAGTTGGTTCCATAAACTTGTAGAAGATGGGATGAAGGATCTAGAGAAAACTTGCGTTCTTTGGTTTTGAATAACAAAGTCGTCGCTGTTTCGTAAAGTATAATGAGATATCATACCCACAATTGGAGGA
Organism: Lucinisca nassula; assembly: GCA_963580285.1. Taxonomy (NCBI): domain Eukaryota; kingdom Metazoa; phylum Mollusca; class Bivalvia; order Lucinida; family Lucinidae; genus Lucinisca; species Lucinisca nassula. The sequence continues at coordinate 97,329,699 of OY757017.1, forward strand.
AAAAGATTAGTTAGAAACTCTGGTAACATGGCATTCTTGGATTTAAACACAAGAACTAACTTCTGATAGTTTCGCCGGTCAGCTAATGAAAGCCATCCAATTTCAGAATATAATTTGGCAATAGAAACTGATCTAGTTAAACCACTAACAATCCTTGCAGCTTCATGTTGTATTTTTTCGAGACTATCTTTTTCATACATTGTACAACCATCCCATACTGCAGATGCGTATTCGAGAATCGGTCTTAAAAACGATAAATAAATCTGATTTAGTGCTTTTCTGTGAAGTTTATAGACACATCCAAACACTACGTCATCGCTCAATAATACTATTTGCCGGGACGTACCGGTGGTGGGCAAAAGACGTATTTGACCGTTTATTGCCATTGTAAATGCGATGTTATTTTCTGTAAACTTGTATTTTGTTTGGACTCGAAACGACAAATTTGAGCTTTAAAATTTTATAATAGACATTTCTTAGCTAGTAATTATTGGTTTCTAGAAGATTTGAGGATGTTTTTGATGATAATTACCTGTTTAACTTATGCAGGTAACGAGGCGGGACGGTCTTAATTATTTGTAATAAAAATGCGCAAAACGAATGACTAAATGCGAAAGATGCATGAATGAACTCTTAAATATATATATCTACCCATTTAAAGTGCAATTCGATAGATTTTCTGTGACAGTCAACTAAAATATGCCCGTAATATTAAACCAATTTACAATGTGTTTATATGGAACCAGGGGCTTTTTGCCAACCACGAAAGATCGTTATCGGAAGGAAAAGTAATTTTGCGCATGCGCAATGACTGGTAAACAAGGTCACGTGTCAAAACATTGGATCCGTCTATATTTTAATTTACGCATCATACCTAGAATTTTTGCAGCGGAGGTTAAAATATTGTTGATATGTTCGTGCCATTTGGCATCGTGGCTAAATGAAATTCCTAAATGTTTGTGCTGGTCTACAAATTTTACTTGTGTGTCATCAAACATTAATACAGGTGGATTTATGTCCTTTTCCAGTGTAAATAACATTGCTTCTGTTTTTGCTGGGTTAAAGTCAACTAACCATTGTTTTGCCCAAATTGAAATGACCTGCAGGTCATGGTTTAAGATACCTTACAAATCTGACAAATTGGAAGAAGAAAAAGCCAAAGATGTATCATCAGCAAACAGTCGAGTGATACTTAATAAATTATCAATGATATCGTTCACGTAAATAAGGAAAAACAGAGGCCCAAGAACAGAGCCTTGGGGTACGCCTGCTGATGTATGTTTAACGTTTGACATGGAAGAACCAAGAAAAACTTTTTGCTGTCTGTTTGATAAATAACTAACAATCCAATCTAATAACTTCCCTGATATACCGTTTTGTTGTAATTTAAACAGTAAGCCACGATGCCATACTCGATCATGCTCAATGGAGCGTGATAGCTCAGTGGTTAGTGCACTTGCCTCTGATGCTAAAGGTCCCGGGTTCGATCCCCGGCAGCGGCGATAAAATTTCGGTGTCCGAACACGCTCCATTGGCATCATTTGCAGGGATGAATGTCATAAAGTGCACCGTCCTTCGGATCGGGACGTTAACTGGAGGCCCCCTGTGTAGGGAGAACCATCCCCTGTGCAGGTTAAAGATCCCTACCGTAATTACATGATTACTGTGTAGGCTTTCATCCTGCAAAACCTGGAGTGTATGTAATATACACCTGCGGTAATGGTCAAATGTGACCGACGCAGTATCAGAAGATAGATAGATAGATAGATCAAAGGCTTTAGATATGTCGCAAAATATCATGCAAGTATAAACTTTAGAGTCTATGCCTTGACAGATCTGATGGTAAATATCAATAAGCTGATGTACAGTGGAATGGCCGGACAAGAATCCCGATTGTTTTTTATATACAAGATTATTTGAAATAAGATGATTATATATACTTTTATAAATTAATCTTTCCATTAGTTTTCCAATACAGCTCAGTAGCGAAATAGGTCTATAATTTGATGAAATACCTTTGAGTCCTTTTTTATATAATGGCATAATAATAGATGATTTCCACAAAGATGGGAAGACACCAGACAGTAATGATTTATTAAATAACATGCATAACGGCTTTGCTATCGACAGTTTAGTTGCTTTTAATACTTTGTGACTGATTTGATCCTCACCAACAGCTTTGTTAGAATTAAGTGTTTCAATTGTTTCAATTATTTCAGTTTCCGAAATTTCTATATTTGATAGGTTATTAAATGTCTTTGGTACAAAATTTGGAAACGAAACATTTGATCATCGATTAGTAATGGTTGAAGATTTTATCGCTGGCTTTGACTATTATGACTTTTACCGTATGTTGTACAATATCGTATTTATTAGGACAGACAGGCCTTAGCAAACAGTGTAGACCCTGATGAGATGCCACAGAACGAGGCATCTTATCATGGTCTGCACTGTTTGCCAATCATCCAGCTATTTTAGACACAACATTGTGTAGTAAATGCTACTTAACAAATAATCGTTTATTATCAATTCAGAAACGATAATCATTTTAGTGGAATTTACCGGTCGATTAATCGATTGTCCGATTAATCGTGCAAGCCTATGACAAGTATTGATAAACACTGATCCCCATGACACAAAGGCGTTTTCAACGTAGATACAACGTTAGTGATACTACGTTGTCTCGCTTTATATTCCGGCTTGATTACTGATTGCTTAAACACTATTCTAGCTCATGCTTTTGGATTAGTTGGTTTTATTTGTTTTATGCAAATAGTGTAAACACTGATCAGACATGTCTGAATAATAACTTAGCTATTGTGTACTTTACTTTTTCTGAGGAGACCATGGCCTTATGGATTGCTTCTTTCAGTAGTGTTACATCTAGCACTAAATTATGTTTTCCAACGAAGTGTCTGTCTGCATGTCGATCTGTCCATTTGTCCCACCATCCATCCATACTCTCAACATTCAGATTCTTGCGTTATATAAGTGAAAAACAAATGTTTTTGAGCCAAGCTCCTTTGCTATGAGGCATGCTTTGAGCATCAACAACCTAGTACGTTTGAAGTAGATATAAGAAAAAATATTTCAGATTTTCATTAGAAAAATGTATTATAATACGAGTGTGTTACAAATCCTAATATATCCATTATATTTTTTGCAGGGAGACAATGTGACCCTAGAATGGCCAGGCTGGTGTAATTTCCTAGCTGCATTTCTTATCCTTACTTCCGTGTTGTGGATCCCTGGCGTTGCTGTGGTGAAATATTGGAATCTAATTCCTTGGACTAAAGAGGAACCAGCTTATATAACTGAACAGGATCTGAGGACACTGTCAGGTTCAAATGCGGAACTGACGTCATCAAACTGGCACACTAAACTGTTTTACTGGATGCCAAAAGTTGTTATTTTAAATGAAGTTGATAAAGATTCTACCTCTCTGGCTGATGAAAGCGAGGCTTAATTTCTTTCTTTTGCTGAGAATAAATAAATGCAAGACTTCTCAGGTATGATTCTCAGGTATCACATTGATCTCATTTCAGGTTCAAATGCGGAACCGATGCCATCAAATTAGCAGACTAAACTGTTTTACTGAATGCCAAAAAATGTTACTTTAAATGAAGTTGATAAAGATTCTAACTCTCTAACTGATGAAAGCCATGCTTAATTACTTCTTTTTCTGAGAAGAAATAAATCCAAGAAATCTCAAGTATGACATTGATCTCATTTGAGGTTCATTTGCGGAACTGACGTCATCAAAATGGCAGACTAAACTGTTTTACTGGATGCCAAAGGTTGTTATTTCAAATGAATTTGATAAAAGTTCTGACTTTCTAACTGATGACAGCCAAGCTTAATTTCTTCTTTCTCTGGGAAAAAATAAATCCAAAAATTCTCAGGAATGACATTGGTCTCATTTGACGCTCATTTGCGGAACTGACGTCATCAAAATGACAGACTAAACTGTTTTACTGGATGCCAAAGGTTGTTATTTTAAATGAAGTTGGTAAAGGTTCTGACTCTCTAACTGATGAAAGCCAAAGAATGACATTGATCTGATTTTTTAAAGAGAAACGGATATACCCGTCATATCCGCCATTGTACAAGGGAGACAACTTTAAGGACTTCCTGTTAGCGTTCCCATGAACTGAGGGATCTCCCAAGGAGCAATTTTTCCCTTTAAGGGTAGACCCTATTGCAAAAGGGAGTCAAAACTATTTTGTCAATAGCGGACTCCCCTGAACGTGTATCCACTTATATTTAAAGGAATATACTGATTTTACATTTATGTGGATTTTACAGCCTTTTCAGATGATGAAAACTGGAGTGCCTACAGAACTTTTTCATGCCAACTGCGCATGAATATATTTCTCATAAATATTCAAAAACCGACTTTGGTACTATATATACCTTATTTCAGACTTCATAACCCTTTTATAGAACATATTCATCTTGCTGAAAGAAATGTAAAAGTCATCTTTTTGTCGACATTGTGAAAACACACCCTTGTGACATAGTGCATTCTTTCATTTCTCCAAGATGCCTACTGTAGAACTTCGATGGCTCGAACACCGATGGCTCTTTTACCATGGATGTGTCGAACCCATTCTTGAGCCCCTAGCGAAATCCTCTATTTAAGAAATAATGTGGGATAATTAAGGAGATTTTAGTCTTTTATCTTGCAAATGTATGCTGTGTGTAATCATTAGAATCGCCTCGATGAGGCGATTCTAATGAGTACACACAACATACATTTTCATTATGGAACACCGAAAAGATGACTGAAAGTATCTCATTATGCCTTCTGACAGTAACCTCAGTGGCTCGAACTACCCCAGTCTCGAACAGATTTTCGAGGTCCCAAAGGTGTTCGAGCCATCGAAGTTCGACTGTATTTTTCAGATTTAAAATTTCTGATATTTTTTCTTATTAATACTCGGAACATAGGTTGTGGGTGCTCGTTAGAATGCGTTTCTAACTAGTACCCTCAACCTATGTCTTGCAGCAGAAATAAGCAAAATAATGTATACACCTGTAAACCCCAGTTTTCAGTAAATAAAGTGGGGCTTAGGGAGGTATTGATTTAACTGACTTGTAAACATGATGGAGAAATGGGTCTTCAGACCAGCACCTCGGTTGCTCATTCGGATATGCATCTGACTGGGATCAACATCATGCTAACAAGTCCGTGAAATAAACACACCCTTACACCCCACTTTATATAGGGAAAACTAGGGTTTACGGGGGGTATACATTATTTTCCTTATTCCTGCTCCTAGACATAGGTTGTGGGTACTCGTTAGAACCGCCTCAATGAGGCGGTTCTAACGAGTACCCATAACCTATTTTTTGAGTATATATAAGAATAATATCACAAATTTTCTTCAGAAAATTGACTGTTTTGGAGATGTAAAAAATGCTCTATGACACACGGGTGTGTTATCATAATGAAGGTGAACAGGAGATCACGGGTTTGATCCAGGAGGTCTCAGGTTGATCCAAGCGGTCCAGCAAGTTCGATCATTAAATATTTTATTACGGACATTGCAACGGGCATTTTCTCCCTCCTTCTGAAGCGTAGTTGTCAGTTTCCTGCAGAAAATGTGCATTGTACTAATAATTGGCTTATGTATATATTCACAGTAAAACTCCATTATTAAGACCCCTGAAATTAAGTCTAAATCTGCTTTTGAAAGTTACTGCATATACAGTAGATTTCCACTCTTTGGACCACCTAAAATAAAGACAAAATCTGCCTTTAAAAGCTTATTGAGAAGCTTCAGTGATTCTTTCTTGGTGTTTTCTACACCCAATGTATCATAGTAAGAGACCACCTTTGGGACTGATCAAAAGTGCTCTGAACAGTCCCAAAGGTGGTCTTAATATTGGAATTTTACTGCACAAGCCTGGCACAATGTAATTAGGTAAACTGACTATTTCGACATGATCTTAATTCTCATAGGACTTATATACAGGTATGTAGAAAATATGTATCATTTTTACTTTCACTAAAACATCTCATTTTGAGGGGACCAAACTACCTCAAAACCTATGTATTTCTCGCATGTTGATATGATGCTCAGTCATATTGCCTGTGTCTGTATATAATTTTATAGTGATTTTTACATTTTGAAATAAAATGTTTTATCTACACAAAATCTTGTTGGTCTGTTATTTTGAAATATTGGAAGCTTCCCGGATAGCAATCCTACTGGGAATATTATATAGTGACATTCATATGGATACAAAACTTCCAAAGGATTTTTGCCAGGGTGATAGTTTTTGTTTGTTTGTTTGTTTGATTTGAGGTTTAACATCCCGTCAACACAATTTAGGGCATTTTGGAGACGTTGCTTCCAATTTTGTGGGACTTTTACCCGACATTGTGATGAAATGATTTCTCAATCCCTGCCGCCCAATGAAAACAATAGGGTTTATAAGCATGGACGGGCCGACTCACAGCAATTTTCCTGGACAGGCTTAGACATTCTAAGCGGATTACCAGTACTCATGTGCGGTCGGTATCAGCTCTACATGGAAGCATCGTGCAGCCCAATCTTTTTCTCCAAGCCCCGATGGGCGGGGGCGTTAGGGTGATAGTAAAACAAAAACCAGTGCTTCAGCTGAAGTGCACAACCCGCCGGATGCTTTTAGCTTTATGAGTGTTATCATATATGGGTATGGCGGCCATTTTGATCATGTGACCTGGACCTAAAACGGTTGGTTTCCAGTCATTTCGTACCCAAGTCATTTCGTACCCTAGTCATTTCGTACCATTTTGGTCATTTCGTATCCGTTTTATTTTGCAATTTGGTCATTTCGTACCCACTTTGGTCATTTCGTACCCTATTTGGTCATTTCGTACCCACTTTTAGTTTTTTTGTGGGAAAGGTTTTTGGTTATTTCGTACCCTCTTTAGTTATTTCGTACCAACTTTAAATTTTTCTGGGAAATGTTTTTGGTTATTTCGTACCCACTTTTCCAAACGAAAGTTCGAAATGACTTTGGTATGATATGAATTGTTTTAAAGCTTTTCTGTCGGTCACTTGAGCCGAAGGCTCGGGGTGGGGGGGGGAGCTTTTGTGATTGGTCACCGTCCGTCGTTGTCGTCCGTCCGTATGTCCGTTCACAATTTCTTTAAGTGACATCTCTTCATCCACCAAACAGATTTTGACGAAACTTGGCAAAAAGGATCTGTGGATGGACCTCTCTAAAAGATGTTCAAAGAATTCCATCCCATGCAAAACTCTGGTTGCCATGGCAACAAAAAAGGGGAAAACTAGAAAAATTTTAAAAAAAATCTTCTTGTCTGAAATCCGAAGGCCAAGTTCTTTGATATTTTATATGAAGCTTCATCTAGTGGACATCTACTCAGATTGTTCGAATTAGAGCCCTGGGGTTAAAAGGGCCCCGCCCCGTGGCCCAGCTGTTTTACATAGGCTTATACAGGGAAAACCTTTAAAAAATCTTCTTCTCTGAATCCGAAGGCCCAGTTCTTTGATATTTGGAATGAAGCTTGATCTAGTGGACATCAACCAAGATTGTTCGAATTAGAGCCCTGGGGCAAAAATGGCCCCGCCTCGTAGCCCAGCTGTTTTACATAGGCTTATACAGGCCTTTAAAAATCTTCTTCTCTGAATCCGAAGGCCCAGGTCTTTGATATTTGGTATGAAGCTTGATCTAGTGGCCATCTACCAAGATTGTTCAAATTAGAGCCCTGGGGCAAAGCATTACATAGGTTTATACAGGGAAAACCTTTAAAAATCTTCATCTCTGAAACCAAAAGGCCCAGGTCTTTGATATCGAGGCGGCTTTGACGAATTTCAACAATCTTTGCTTGGAGCAGAAATATGAAAAGTATCACAAGTTTTTATCGGAAAATTATCTTTAATAAATAAATAAATAAATAAACAAATAAATAAATAAATAAATAAATAAATAAATAAATAAATAAATAGTCTGTCGGTCCTTCCAATCAATTTTGTCGGGTAAAAGTCCCACAAAATTGGAAGCAACGTCTCCAAAATGACCTTTACAGTGTTGACGGGGACGTTAAACCTCAAATCAAACAAACAAACAGATACGAAATGACCAAATGACTTGGGTACGCATTGACTAAAGTCATTTCGTAACCATTTTGGTAAATTCGTACCTTTTGGTTCAATTTATTCCAGGTACGAAATGACCAAAATGGTTACGAAATGACTTGGGTACGAAATGGTTGTTAGTGGGTACGAAATGACCAAAAAACGGGTACGAAATGACCAAATTGGTACGAAATGACTTGGGTACGAAATGACTTGGGTACGAAATGACTTGGGTACGAAATGACCGGTTACCAAACGGTTCCCCCAATAAATGCGCCTTATCGTAAGGAGCAAAAATATATCTTATACTTTAGTACTGTATTCTGAATCGTTTGCAGGATAAAATGCATTCTCACTTTTCCAATACAAAAACATATGTGTCAAAGTTTGACCTAGGCGCAAAGAAGGTCAAGGTCAACCCAGGGTCACCGTTTTAGTAATTTATGATGGGCCTACGTCCCAGATGCTATTTATCAAGTTTCGTGGAAATCTGCCCAGTGGTTCTGGAGAAGACTATTTTTGAAGGGTTTTTACCATATATGGCTTGGCGGCCATTTTGGTCATGTGACCTGGACCCCATGAGCAAATTTTGGTTTCCCTCATCCCATAGAGGCTCCATATGAAATTTGACTTCAATCGGCCCAACGGTTTCCGAGGAGAAGCAGTTCGAAAATTTTCACATTTTTCGCCTCGGCGAGGCTATACTAAATGGAATGTAATATTTCCAAGTTCATTGGTTAGATCTCATTGATTTCTGTCAGTATCCCAAAAATTGTTTAAATATTTCAAGCGGTTAAGTCACTATCACCAATTTTCACAAACAGGTTACGGACGGACAGACAGACAGACCATATATGGCTTGACGGCCATTTTGATCATGTGACCTGGACCCCATGAGCAAATTTTGGTTTCCCTCATCCCATAGAGGCTCCATATGAAATTTAGCTTCAATCGGCCCAACGGTTTCCGAGGAGAAGCAGTTCGAAAATTTTCACATTTTTCGCCTCGGCGAGGCTATACTAAATGGAATGTAATATTTCACAAGTTCATTGGTTAGATCTCATTGATAGCTATCAGTATGCCAAAAATTGTTTAAATCTTCCAAGCGGTTAAGTCACTATCACCAATTTTCACAAACGGGTAACGGACGGACAGACAGACTGACAGAATGACAGAATGACACGGTGATTTTAGGGCACTCTTAGAAAATCAACCGACTTCAGTCGGTCGCTTTTTCTGCGGGTCGTGCAATGTCATCAGGATAATAGTTAACAAAATCTCATGCGCAGTATAAGGTGCGCTAAAAGAAATAATCATTACGAAAACGCGCCTATATAATTTTGACCCCCTTTAACCCCACTTTTATATCGTATAACTGGGGTTTATGGGGATAAACCTTAAATTTCTTATTTCTGCTCTAAAATATACATTGTGGGTACTCGTTAGAACCGCCTCGATGAGGCGGTTCAAACGCGTAGCCACAATCTATAGTTCGAGCAGAAATAAGAAAAATATCACAATTTTTCATCTTTTTTTTTCGCCGATAAACTTTACAATATATTTGTATTAGGATGAAAGCGAAACTGTCATCATATGAACGGTTGATGTTTTCATATTCCTCAGGATGACAATTTTGGGTCGATCGTTTATCAGTCAACCAAAAGTTACTTAGCATAGAAACTTTCCAGTGCTAAAGTTCACGTGACTATAAATGATTTGTAGAAAATCCAGGTCATATACTTATAGAAAATAGCAGCGCCAGAGTATTGCGTAATAGGGTTATCTGTAGAATCTGGGCTAGAGTCATGGGTTGGGCTTGGCAAACAGGGAATACCCAGATCAGACGCCGTGCAATGCGGCGTCTGATCAAAGACTACATTTTTAGCTCACCAGAGCCGAAGGCTCCGAGGGAGCTTATAGGATAGGCAGTTGTCCGGCGTCGTCGTCGTCGTCGTTGTCGTTGTCGTTGTCGTCGTCGTCTGACGTCAACACTTTCAAACATCTTCTTCTCTGAAGCCACTGGACCGATTCAGCCCAAATTTTATCTGTAGCATCCTTGGGCAGGGGGATTGAAAGTTTGTGTTTTTTATGAAAATCGGCCCATTAGTTTGGTTGCTATGGCAACTTAGAGTTTCCATAGACTTATAATGGGGAAAATTGAAAAATGGCATTTACTGCCAAGTCATTGCAGATATTTGGACAAAACTTTTATAGAAATGTTTCTTGAGTAAAATTCTTTCAGCCATATGCTTTTATGCCAACCTGAGGGTCCCCCAGGTTGTGCCGGGGCCATGCCCCACCCCCTCCACTTCATAAAAGGCCATATATCTCAGAAACCATTCAGATCCCGACCCCTAAACCATATCTATTCTTGTTCCTATTGATAAGACGCATTTAGTAACACCAACCTTGGGGTCCTCAGGGATGCGCCGAGGTCATGCCCCACCCCCTCCACTTAATAAAAGGCCCAATATCTCGGAAACCATTCAGATCCCCACCCCTAAACCATATATATTCTTGTTCCTTATGATAAGACCCATTCGGTGACATCAACCTGGGAGTCCCCTGGATGCGCCGGGGCCATGCCCCACCCCCTCCATTTCATAAAAGGCCCAATATCTCGTAAACCTTACAGATCCCCGCCCATAAACCATATATATGCTTGCTTCTTATGATAAGACACATTCATTGACACCAACCTGGGGGTCCTCAGAGATGCGCTGGGGCCTTGCCCCACCCCTCTACTTCACAAAAGGCCATATATCTCAGAAACTGTTCAGATCCCCACCCCTAAACCATATATATTCTTGTTCCTATTGATAAGACGCATTCAGTAACACCAACCTGGGGGTCGTCAGGAATGCGCACAGGTCAGGCCCCACCCCCTCAACTTTATAAAAGGCCCAATATCTCGGAAACCATTCAGATTCCCACCCCTAAACCATATATATTCTTGTTCCTTTTGATAAGACCCATTCAGTGACATCAACCTGGGAGTCACCTGGATGCACCGGGGCCATGCCCCACCCCCTCCATTTGATAAAAGGCCCAATATCTCGGAAACCTTACAGATCCCCGCCCATAAACCATATATATGCTTGCTTCTTATGATAAGACACATTCATTGACACCAACCTGGGGGTCCTCAAAGACGCGCTGGGGCCTTGCCCCACCCCTCCACTTCAAAAAAGGCCATATATTTCAGAAACTGTTCAGATCCCCACCCCTAAACCATATATATTCTTGTTCATTATGATAAGACGCATTCAGTAACACCAACCTGGGGGTTCCCAGGGATATGCTGGGGCCATGCCCCACCCCCTCCATTTCATAATATCACAATATCTTGGAAACCCTACAGATGGCCACCCCTTAACCATATATAGTCTTGTTCCTTATGATAAGACACATTCATTGACACCAACCTGGGAGTCTCCCTGGGCCTTGCCCCACCCCTCCACTTCACATAAGGCCTTATATCTCAGAGAATGTTCTTAGCCCCACCCTAAACCATATATATTCATCTTTCTTATGATAAGACGCATTCAGTGACACCAGCTTGGGAGTGCCCGGGGCACGCCCAGGCCATGCCACACCGCTTTACTTCATTAAAAGCCATATATATCAGAAATAGTTCAGATCCCCACCCCTAAACCATATACTTGTTCCTTATGATAAGACTCGTTCAATCACACCAACCTGGAGGTCTCTTTGTGCTGAGGCAATGTGCCCCGCCCTTCCATTTCATAAAAGGCTTTATATTTCAGAAACCATTCAAATCCCCACCCCATAATCATATATGTTCTTGTTCCTTATTATTAGCACACCTACTGTAGCGGGGTCCGCAGGGGCCATTCCTATTTCATAAAAGGGCCTCAAATCTCTGAAACCGGTCAGATTCCCAGCACTGAACCATATATATACTTGGTCCTTATGATAAGACACATTTAGGGACAACAGTTTGGGCTTTCCTGGGATCAACAGGGCATGCCCCAACCCCTCAACTGTTAAAGAGGCCTTACAGATCCCCACTGCTAAACCATATATATTTTTGTTTCTTATGATAAGACGCATTTAGTGATACCAACCAGGGCTCCATTGGGTCCATGCCCCACCCCCTCTACTTCATAAAAGGCCTAACTTTTCAGATGCTGAGTCCACATGGGTGCTCATTTGGACATGGGGGTTCATTTGGTGGATTAAAATGATATCATGTTGAAATACATGGCTGCCATTGGGCAGGATGGGCAGTGCCCACCTGAGCTCTGGTGAGCATAGTGGCCCATGGGCCTCTTGTTTTTCTTTCAGTACAGGAATTAAAGAGCCAGACGCTGGAAAACGCAGCGTCTGATCAGGGTCTACATTATATCCTTACAGTACAGGTAAGTAAGGGTTAAATCCAGCAGGCATATGACGTAATTGTGACGTCATGACAACGTCGGTGCAACGTCGTGAAACGTGTGCAACGTCGCATCTACGTCGGAGCAACGTCATGACGTTGCACCGACGTTGATTTTACGTTTCCCTAGCGCCGGCCTCGGTGGCTCAGTCGGATGCGCGTCTGACTGGTGATCAGGAGGTCGCGGGTTCGACTCCCGCCGGGGTCGGCAACATTCTTTCGTAGAGATTGATCATGAAGTCTTTTCTACGGTCATTCTCTCCCTTCCGCTGATTCAAGAAGGGCAGTTGTCAGTTTCTGGCGAAAGAATGTGCACTGTACTGGTTAACCGCTTACGTATAAGCCTGCCCAGGAAAGTGTTGATAGGTAAACTGACCGGCTCAAAAATGACCTAAATAGTGTTGACTGGGCCGTTAAACTCCAATACAAAAAAAAAAAAAAAAACGTTTCCCTAGCCCTAGCGACGTGTGCCTGCTTGGTTAACATTCTACTGATTCTAAGTTGGATAAATCTCACAAAACTACATTTTATTTCATTGGGAGTTGTCCTCAGTGACCCATTTCAGTGGTTATTTGTAATACAGCAAAATACCGCTATGACGATCACCTAAAATTAAGACTAGGTCTGTTTTGTAAAAGTTTGTTGAGAAGGTTTCAGTTATTCCGTTTTAGTGCTTTCTACACCCAGTGTCTCCTAATAAGAGGCAACCTTCGGGACTGTTCAAAAGTGGTCTTAAAGACTACTTTTGAACAGTCCCTAAGGTGGTCTTAATATAGGATTTTTTTCTGTATTATCTCTGTATTGTAAATGTTCATTACAAGGCCTTACGCCCGCCCCCGCCATCGGGGCTTGAAGAAATAGATTGGGCTGCATGATACTTCCACGCAGAACTGAAACCGATCGCACACGAGTACTGGTAAACCATTGGTTTCATTGGGCGGCAGGGCTTGAGAAGTCATTTCATCTCAATGTCGATTCAAAGTCCAACAAAAATGGAAACAACGTCTCCAAAATAACCTATATAATGTTGACGGGGACGTAAAATCCCAAATCAAACAAACAAACACGGTCTAACGGAAGGCAAAGCATAAACATTCCGGAATGGGATTACTGATTTCTTTGTCTGTGCAAAGGTTTTACGTCCCCGTCAATTTTGTGGGACTTTTTCTTACCCGACATTAACCCATTGTATACTAGTGGACTCTTCCATTGCTCTATGTTGGACAAGTCAATTTGTCAAATAATGGGTGGTAGGCCGTTGTTGTTTTTTTGTTTTTTTTTTAGCTCACCTGAGCACGAAGTGCTCAAGGTGAGCTATTGTGATCGCTTTGTGTCCGTCGTCCGTCATCAATTTCTTTAAATGACATCTCCTCCTAGGCAAATGGCCGGATTTCAAAATCATTTCACAGAAATGTTCCTCTGGTGACCCTCTACCAAAATTGCTAAAATGGTTCTGCTCCGCTGAACAAAATGGCTGCCAGAGCTAAAAATAGAAAAACCTTTAAACAACATCTCCTCCTAGGCCAATGTTCCGATTTCAAAATAATTTCACAGAAATGTTCCTTGGGTGACCCTCTACCAAATTTGCCAAAATGTTTTCGCTCTGCTGAACAAAATGGCCGCCACGTCTAAAAATAGAAAAACCTTAAAACGATATCTCCTCCCAAGCCAATGGCCGGATTTCAAAATCATTTCACAGAAATGTTCCTCGGGTGACCTTCTACCAAAATTGCTAAAATGGTTCTGCATGGCTGAACAAAATGGCCGCCAGAGCTAAAAATAGAAAAACCTTAAAATCACATCTCCTCCAAGGCCAATGGCCCGATTTCAAAATAATTTCAAAGAGAGGGTCCTTGTCTGACCCTCTATCAAAATTGCTAAAACGGTTTCGTTTTGCTGAACAAAATAACCGCCAGAGCTAAAAATAGAAAAACTTTCAAACGACATCTCCTCCTAGGCCAATGTCCCGATTTCAAAATAATTTCACAGAAATGTTCCTTGGGTGACCCTCTACCAAAATTGTTAAAATGTTTTTGCTCTGCTGAACAAAATGTCCACCAGATATAAAAATAGAAGAACCTTTAAACGATATCTGCTCCTAAGCCAATGGCCCGATTTCAAAATCATTTTACAGAAATGTTCCTCGGGTGACCCTCCACCGAAATTGCTAAAATGGATCTTCTCCGCTGAACAAAATGGCCACCAGAGCTAAAAATAGAAAAACCTTTAAACGACATCTCCTCCTAGGCCAACTATGGCCTGATTTCGAAATAATTTCACAGAGACAGTCCTTGGCTGACCCTCTACCAAAATTGCTAAAACGGTTCTAATTTGCTGAACAAAATGGCTGCCATACTTTTGAAGAAAGTATGGCCCGATTTAAAAATAATTTCAAAGAGAGGGTCCTTGTCTGACCCTCTACCAAAATTGCTAAAATGGTTTCGTTTTGCTGAACAAAATAACCGCCAGAGCTAAAAATAGAAAAAACTTTCAAACGACATCTCCTCCTAGGCCAATGTCCCGATTTCAAAATAATTTCACAGAAATGTTCCTTGGGTGACCCTCTACCAAAATTGTTAAAATGTTTTTGCTCTGCTGAACAAAATGTCAACCAGATATAAAAATAGAAGAACCTTTAAACGATATCTGCTCCTAAGCCAATGGCCCGATTTCAAAAATATCAACAGGCAATTGACAATAGACTATTATACATAGCTCTGTCACTGCTTGCATAATATGGCATGAATCAGTAGGACTCAAAACAAACTGTGAAGTGACTAATATTGTTATGCCAGAAGGTATACATATTAAATTGTGCCGTTACTCTGGCTATCATTGTATAATAGAAGTCACTTAGAGGTTAGGACCCAGGTGTTTGACCTAGTTATAAACAGAGCTGCAAACATGGGCTAGATAACTACTAGGCTCTTGAAAATAATATAGGTGGCTTAAGGATCTGCGCTGCAGTATACAGAATCAGCACCAAAAACTGTTTATTTTGGATGGAGTGATGTAGATAAGGTGGGTATATGTTGATAGTTAAAGGATAATTTTCCTTATCAATAATACATATGTTGTGGGTATTTATTAGAACCACCTTGCTCTTAATATATACACACCATACATTTTTATCGAAAAATAAGGGAGACTTTAGCTAATGTACCACTAAATATCCACCATATCTACAGCTCTATGAACTAAAGATTTGACTGATTGATTGTTTTGGGTTTAATGACACGTCAACCCTTGTGGGTCATTTTGTGTCCTCTCAGAGAAACAGAGAAAAGAGGTAGGATAGATAGTAGAGGATATGAAAGCGAGGGACAGAGGAGAATAGGCAAATGAATGGAAGGAAGTGTATATAGAAACAGAAGAAATAACATTCCACCCTCTACCCATACTTGCAGCAAGGACAGTAGGCCTTGTCCAACTGTGAGCCAATATCAGTTGGACACAACAGTGATGCAAGATACACTTATAGAGATTTAATTACAGTATTAATAAATGAATTCTAAGCCAAGGCACAGAAAAGAATCAAGCTGGCATATAGTATTGGCATGCCTAAATAATGTTGACATGGATGTAAAGGTCAACACAAACAAACAAATTAACCCTTGCCCTGCTGAGCCTGGATATGCCTTATCTTTCAAACAATGTAGATTCTGATCAGATGGCTTCTGGGCTCCTAAAGAAGCCATCTGATCAAGATTTACACTAACATTCAGTTTGTGAATTTATAGGAATAAATTACATCAGTTTGTGCCGAAAACTTAGAATGGGATACTGGCAACCCGGGATTGGCAAACAGTGAAGGCCCAGATCAGATGCTGCAGAACTTGACGTCTGATCTGGGCCTACATTGTTTGTAAAAGGTTCTGCCATTTTCCATATTAGGGGTTGAGGTTGACAAAACAGTGTAGACCTAGAAGAGATGCCACAGAATATGGCCTCTGTCTGATCAAAGTCTACTTTGTTACTTACAGAACAGGAAATTTTGAGTCTGATGCTGCAGAATGTGGCGTCCAATCGGAATTTACACATTTTGCTTACAGTACAGAAATGTACAAGTAATAAACGAAATGTAAACAGTCTATACCACAATTCAGGATCATTTTCCTAGCCTACATTCCGACACAATTGGCCCACCAGTGCTGTCAGTGCTTTGAAATATGTCATTATTTCCAAAAACAAAACTTAACGTCATTTATATTCAAATACAAAAAACTCCAGTGCAAACTAACACAATTTCATGTTATCAGAATATTAGTGTTAGAAGCTTCTATGGTGAAATGGTTAAACTACTTGCCTAATAAACCAAGTTTCAAGGGTTCAGTCCCATGCTTCTCCACACTTGAGGCGTTTTTGGTGCCGAGAATCCACATCCTTTGAACACAGTGACTGAATTTAAGAAATATTTTACAAAATCTCCACTTAAGTTCTTAAATGGTTCTGCTACATTGAACAAATAGCACATAGACAAAAATAAAAACATCATCAAAAGATAATACAACTTGACTCAGGTGAGCGAATTAGGTCCATCATGGACCTCTTGTTTTCGTTTTTTATTCTATGTTTGATCGAAAATTCTGTTAGGAAATAGTGCAAGCCCTGATCAGACGCCGCGTTCTGCGTCGTCTGATCTGGGCCTGCACTGATTGCCAAGGTTCCCGCCTACAATGGGTTAAGAAAAAAAAAGACATCTCAAGCCCTATCGCCCTCTCCCCGCCCCCCCCCCCCCCCCCCACACACACACACACACAAATGCTAGGGACGGTTTGACTTGCATGCACAGGCTTGGACCTAAGCGGCTTACCAGTTGAGTTCTCATGTTCATCACCATATAGCCCAATCTATTTCTCCAAGACCTGATGGAGAAATATATGGGCTGCATGATGCTTCCACGCAGAGCTGAATCCGTCCCGCACACTAGTACTGGTAAACCGCTTGGAGAATCTAAGCCTGTCCAGGAACCGCGGTGCGAGGCGGACCGTCCATGCTAATAAACCCTATTGGTTTCATTGGGTGACAGGGCTTGAGATGTCATTTCATCTCAATGTCGGGTAAAATTCCCACAAAATTGGAACCAACGTCTCCAAAATGACCTTTACAGTGTTGACGGGGACGTTAAACCTCAAATCAAACAAACAAACAAAAACCAAGACCTGATGGTGGAGATCTATTAACTGATTGCAAAGTAACAAAAAAGTATAAAACTACACCATAGTAAATCGCCTCAGCCCGTCGTGGCATGGAGAAATAGATTTGGCTGCATGGTGCTTCCGCGCAGAGTTGAAAACGACGACGAACCTTTGAGTACTGGTAAACCGCTTAGAAGGTCTAAGCGTTGCAGGGAAAGTGGTTCGAGTCGCACCATCCCTTAATCCGTAGCATTTTTTAGGGGTCGGGGTAGGGCTTGAGATGTGATTTCATCTCAATGTCGGTTAAAAGTCCCACAAAATCGGAAGCAACGTCTCCAAAATGACACATAAACAAACAAACAAACAAAGGTGAAACGCAGAGACACGTATTACGGTCGCGACCCGACACTACATAATGGCATCAGCCGTAGACATCATTCGAGTTGTTAACGCCGCCTCATCGAGACCAATTAGGTTACGTCATATAACGTTGCTTTTGTGGGATTACGCGCAAAAAAATAATTTATGTATCTCTAAATCTGTGTAAAAGTTTTTTTGTCAATGATTGAGAATGTGCGCAGTAAAACGTGTCACTGCACTTCGCTGCTTCAGTCAAGATCAAATAAGACTGAAATCTAATAAGACTGATTTAAGGGGGATGGGAACACTTGGCACATTTTTTCCGCCATTTTTCACAGGCAGACGACTTTTGGGACTTCCTGCTTGCGTTTGTATAAGCCCTGTCCCTCTGAAGAAGGGGTCTACTCTTAAAGGAAAGAATTTGCTCCTAAGGAGCAAATTCATTCCTTTAAGAGTTGACCCCTGTTGACATGGGAGACAAAAATACTTTTGCAGGAGTTGTCTCCCCTGAAGGTGTTCCCATTCCCCTTAAAATACAGTTCGCTTTTACTGCAGTGCATGACAATAAGATATTTTATTGTTGATATTTTTCGTCCACGTCTACTATTTCCTGGTGTCTGAAGTTATAAAAAATTTCTTGATCCGCGCAGTTAGCATTAAAACTGTCCTGCTTATTAATTTTAAAACGCCAACAAATGTTGGCATTTAATATTCATGAGCAGGACAAATACAGTATCCTGCTGACTGGAAAACGAAAAGAGGTTTACTTAAAACAAAAAATGAAAAGGTTTGTATCCTTCGGTCCTGCTTACTGAGAGTAACAGAAGCCTCCGTGGTGTAGCGGTTCCGCTACTCACCTTGTGTAAAGGATCGATCCCGGGCTTCTCCTGACTTTCGGATGAGTCTTCAAACCGAGGTACCGTCTCCGTATGACCTTAGCTGTTGGTGGGACGTAAAACTCAAGCACTCACTCTGCCAACAGTTTTTGGCATTTTAATATTCATGAGCAGGACAAATACAATGTCCTGCTGACTTGAAAACAAAAAGAGGTTTACTTGAAGGTATTTAGCTGGTTTACAATCTTTAAAACCCACATGTTCAGTTTAGTTGAACATAAAAAAATGAAAAAGTTTTATATAATAATAATAATAATAATAATCGACCTTATTTATAGAGGGTAACACATTTAGTACTAGTACTAATCTTCCATGTGGCCCTCTTTTCCTGGGTAGAAACCAGTACTGAGCAATGTGGATAAAGTCTCTTGCTCAAGGAAACAACACATGACGCGTGTGAGGCTCGAACCCGGTACCTCTCGATCTCGAAGCCGATGCTTTACCACTGCACCACTGCGCTCCATTCGGTCCTATATCATTCGATCCTGCTCACTGAGAGTAACATTATACAAAGCAAATGTTGCTGCAAGTGAAACAGTCAAAATATTCGAATTTTCTGATGTGGTACCCCGTCCATTTCCGGTGGCGCCAAGCCACATAAATTAATACGCCAACAACTATGCTTATGAGCTTAAATGCGCACGTTTGAGATTTACATACATATTGACAGAGATAAAATTTCTTTGGATTTTAATATAATTTTCATTGTTAATATTAATCAAATTCCGCGTGTACGGAAATGTGCTTAAAACCTTGGAGCCCATTTAGCAAGATAAAAAAGTCTATTAACCGGAAAAGAAAATAGTATATGTTATGTTGTGTGGATGTGGGGCGGGGCGGGGCGGTCACGTCGCTTTCAACATCCCAACAGTGTCGCTTACTCTGATCCCATCCAGCACACAATAGCGGGCCAACGCCGGTCTGACATCGATACGACGTTGCAAGCCGACGTTCGCCATTCAGCTTCAGACATTCGAAAAGATATTTACCTCAGTCACATGACAATCAACCCTTTATCATTGGAACAGAGGTACGACAAAAACATGACAGAAGACCTGGACGACCAAGAAAGACAGAGGCTATGAGCCAACAACATCGTTAGTTAACAAATTGGTAAAACTTTAATCATTTAATATGGTTAAATATACTATTTTTTTGCTGAGAAAATGTGAGCAGCTTTTGCATATGCAAAAGCTGCTCACATTTTTTAGCCAAAATACCACTGTATTACAATTTGACTTACTAGGACAGTTAACATTTTGCCCACTGACGAGCTCGTTAAGCTATCCATGCTTTGACCAACTGCACCCAGGCTGCGCATCCCCACAGTCCGATCATTGTTTGCCTTCAGACAAGCCTACTATTCAAAGAGCGATAAGTAAGGACTTTAGACCAGCCTTACAGGCTTTGTTGAGTTTTTGACAGTTCTCACTTGGGCTTTTCATAACTTAAGGTTTGAACCCACGACCAGCCACTCCTGATGCGGACACTTTCATTTCCACAGCAACTGCTTTGGCGATCTTGTAATCCTAAAGTGCCGCTTTAAGCCCATTTCTGAGGGATTCTCAAGAACAGATACCCTAGCAAACACTGCACACCGCAGAAATTCTGATCAGGTTCAAAACTGTTTGCAAAAAGGTCAACCAGTTTCTAACTAATTCAACCTGACAGCCCGACATAGGAAGAAAATGAAAATGCGCTACGGTGCAAACTGTCATTGTAACGTGTCAATCATTTGTGTCTTAAGGGGAATGGATACACATTCAAAAGTATTTTTTATCTCCCCTGTCAATAGGGGTCAACTCTTAAAGGAAAGAATTTGCTCCTGAGGAGCAAATTCTTTCCTTTAAGAGGAGACCCATTTTCTTGTGGGAAAGCGAACCGGAAGTTCAGAAAGTCGCTTCCCTTTGAAAAATGGCGGCAATATCTGTCAGGCGTTTCCATTCCCCAATGTGGTTTTTGGTGTTTGTTTGTTTGTTTGATTGATTTGAGGTTTAACGTCCCCATCAACACTGTAAAGGTCATTTTGGAGACGTTGCTTCCAATTTTGTTGGACTTTTACCCGACATTGAGACGAAATGACATCTCAAGCCCTGTCGCCCAATGAAACCAATAGGGTTTATTAGCATGGACGGTCCGCCTCGCACCGCGGTTCCTGGATAGGCTTAGATCCTCTAAGCGGTTTACCAGTACTTGTGTGCGGGCCAGATTCAGCTCTGCGTGAAAGCATCATGCAGCCCATATATTTCTTCAAGCCCCTATGGGCGGGGTCTTTTGGTGTCCACTTTGGCTAGTATCATACATCTAATATCTGAATTAGAAAAGCAACGTACCCTGTCAGCACACAACCTTGGCACAAGGTTGAATCAATTTTGAAACACTGCTTCCAACATTGTTTCAACATTGATTAAATTGACTGCTTGCTAGGATAATTATTCAAATAATTGGCAAATGAATCTCTCTCTCTCTCTCTCTCTCTCTCTCTCTCTCTCTCTCTCTCTCTCTCTCTCTCTCTCTCTCTCTCTCTCTCTTTCTGCACATCGTGGCTTGAATAAATAGATGGGCTGCATGATGCTTCCACGCAGAGCTGAAACCGGCTGCAAACGAATACTGGTAAATCGCTTGGAGGATCTAAGCCTGCCCAGGCAAAGCGTTGCGAGTCGGCCGTCCACGCTTATAAACCCTACTGGTTTCATTTGACGACAGGTCTTGAGGGGTCATTTCATCTCAATGTCGGGTAAAAATCCCACAAAATTGGAAGCAACGTCTCCAAAATGACCTGTACAGTGTTTGCGGGGACGTTAAACCTCAATTCAAACAAACAAACAAAGAGAGAGAGAGAGAGAGAGAGAGAGAGAGAGAGAGAGAGAGAGAAAGAAAGAGAGAGAGATTCATTCGCCACTTACTTGAATAATTATCCTAGCAAGCAGCCAATTGAATCAATATTGGAAGCAGTGTTTCAAAATTGATTAAACCTTGTGTCAAGGTTGTGCGCTGGCAGGGTACATTGCTTTTGCTAAACACTGTTATTTTGTTTGATTGAGATATTGGTTTCCACATTCACCCCCTCTCTCTCTCTCTCTCTCTCTCTCTCTCTCTCTCTCTCTCTCTCTCTCTCTCTCTCTCTCTCTCTCTCTCTCTCTCTTCATCATTGTACAAAATCTCTGCCTCGCTGTTTATACTTTATAATTTTACATACAAATGCTTGAAATAAATACTCGCTAACTCAAAGCCTGAGGGTTTGCAATACTCGGGCATGGAATGGCCAACAGTTGAAGTAAGTCTTTTTTGTGTAGCAGGGACTTCAAAGGAAATTTGAATTATTGAAAATTTCGAATACTTGAAGTTTAAGGGGAATGGATACAGCTTCAGACGAGACAACTCCTGCAAGAGCATTTTAGTCTCCCATGTCAACAGGGGTCAACTCTTTAAGGAAAGAATTTGCTTCCGATGAGCAAATTCTTTCCTGAAAGAGAATACCCCTTTTTCACTGGGACAGGACTTACAGAAAAGCGAACAGGAAATTCCAAACGTTGTCTCCTGTTGAAAAATGGCGAAATAATCTGCCAAGTGTCCCCATTCCCCTTAATGGTCGAAATTTCAATGTATTCTATAGGAAATGGTGACATGTAAATAAGACTTAGGTATAGGAATAAAAACAGTCATAGTATTATTCTTTCTTTCAAACGAAAGTAAAGATTTACACTTATGACACCCTAAACTCTTACGGCTATTGTTTTACCCAAGAGAAGTTGCCAAACTTTTAACTTGGACCAATGCTTCCATTATTATCGCACTGGTAGTTCATTGCTAGGCAGCCTTTCTGCAAAGAAGCTCGTTGGAAGGCGGAAAATCTCTATTATAGTCTAGTTTCGATCGTTGATGTTAAAATCTTTGTAGGATATAAAAAAGGAGAATGCTTCATGTTATGGATGATTTACTGAGAAACCTTCAAAAAATATGTAATTAACAATGTTATCAGTCAGTAAAGCCCCAGTAAAAGTTGGAGAAACGTTTAAATTGACTGAGCCTCGTTTTACTACACCAACAAAAGGACTAAATGCTTTCGCGGATGACATGCTTAACTGTTCTTTATGTCACAGAAGATTCAAGAATCCAAAAAGTCTGACTTGTTTACATTCATTTTGTGAGACTTGCCTTGACGTGTTTATTGCTAAACTTCCAGACAGTTACAACCGGTTTTTCCCTTGTCCACTCTGCAGAGAGTTACACCCATTGCCAATGTCAGAATCCAAGACGGCACAGTGGGTATCTAGTGGTATACCGGCGTTATCCTTGCCTCCGATGTCCAGCCGAAGATCATCGTTAGCAACAGAGAGAGACAGAACTGACAGAGGAGATCGTATGCAACTTCAGATTCATGTAGAAAAGAGGTGTGATGTCTGTCAAGAAAATGGCGACCATACATTTGCTATGTTCTGGTGTCCGACGTGTCGGGAAGCCCTCTGTGACTTGTGCACAAAGAGCCATCGCGGAATGAGAATCACACGGAGTCACGCGCTTATGGATATCGATGACGTAAAGGATAGACCGACGAAGATGATCCAGTCGCACGAAATGTGTCCAGATCACCGTGGAAAGATGCTTGATCTTTATTGTCAGGATCACCAGTGCGCTGTCTGTTCCACGTGCGTCGCTGTGGCACACAGACGCTGTGACACCATCTTAGCTGTAGACAAGATGGCGAGAACTCTGAGGACAAAGAAAACAAACAAATCACTCGCTCAGCGATTCCGCCAATGCATCACTTCGCTTGAAACTATCCTCTCTAACAAGGAAAACCACAGGCAAAGATTTCTCAATCGAAAAGACTCAATCCTGGATGAAATATCAAAACTGAAATTAAGCGTAATACAGCTTCTGGATGAGCTGGAAGAGAAGATGAGAGACGAAATGGACGTGATCTGTCGCGATTACGAAGACATCTTACAAGAGAAGATTGACAGAAGTAGTGGCCTCAAAGACACAATACAAAGTTCGCTTGAAACTTTAGAGCATACAATGAGTACAGGGAGCGACTACCAACAAGTAATAACGACACAAAATTTGAACGAAGAATGTGATCGCTACGAGAGTATGGTGGATGAGGACCGTTTAGATTACAAAGAGGTCGACTTGATATTTAACGCGGACGAAAATCTTGTTCGATTGTCAAAAATGATCGACAGAATCGGTTCGATCGAAGTCGTAGAGAAAAAAGGTTTATCAAAAAGCTTCAAAAGTTGTGCTGCTCAAAAAGACAGAATTATAAATGGAAAAATAAAAGGGGACAGAAATAACAGTATTTTCAACTCTGTCGACATAAGTGAGACTGGTGAAATAATATTGTCTGATTTCAACAACTTTTCTGTGAAGTTGTTTGATCAGCTAGGGTTGTTCCGGTCATCTACAAAGCTCAATTCTCCGCCACGAGGTGTCGCTAGCTTGCCAGACAGAGTGATAGCAGTTGCACTCCCGGAGGAATGCGTCATCAAACTAATGTCTACTGAGGGGAAGTTCCTGTCTCAGATGCGTGAACTTCACACGTCCTTCAAGGCGTATCGGATATGCAACTACCGCGGAAAGATCATGGGTATCTGCTATTCCAAGGCATGTCGAAGTTTATCTATCGTCGAACGGAATGGGCGGGTCGAAAGAACGATTACTCGAAAACGAGATTACAAAGGACTTGGAGGAGTTGCCTATGATCCGATCAGAAACCATATGTACATGTCAGACAGAGATGCCATCACTTGCTTTAACGGCCAGGGAAAGCAGGTTTTCCGGAATACCTACCGCCGCACAGACCTTCGGGGTATGACCATTGACTGTCAGGGTAATATCTACGTCTGTTCACATGATTCCGGACAAGTACTGCAGATCTCACCAGATGGCGTGCTGATCAAGTCGATCCTCGTTCCCATGTCGCCACAAGATGTCGCCATTGAGCCAATGGGTACTAAGATGATTGTTGTTGGTTTAGGAGACACTGTACATATTTACAATCTCGTATAGACGAAGCATTGTTGATTTGTTTGTTTGATTAGCGGTTTAGCGTCACGTTTACCCGACATCATCTCAAGCCCTGTCGCTGTGGTTAATATGCATCACTCGCACCACTTTGCCTGGGCAGGCTTAGACCCTCTTAGACCCTAATCTGTTTACCAGTTTACCAGTGAGCGGTCAGTATCAGCTCTACGTGGAAGCATCATGCAGCCCAATCTATTTATCCAGGCCCTGATTAGCGGGGGTGGAAGCATTGTTAACCTGTTGTTGTTGTTGTTCCACCAGTCAAAGTACTGATAACACTGATGGGTCTTTTGTCCCTGAGTGTAGGCTGGAAAAATAGTCCTGGGCCAACTGGTCAAAACTAATGACGTCGTTAGATAACGTATCGCTAAAACTTTGATCATTTAATATGTCAAATATGCAAATATGTTTGCTGAAAAAAAAAAATGTGAGCAGCTTCTGCAAATGCTAAAGCTGGTCTCATTTTTTTTTTCAGCAAAATAAAACAATATTAGATATTGAACATGCTAGGACAGTTAACAGTTTGACCTAACGATGGTTTGAACAACCGGGCCCAGAACGTCGATTCAGTTTGTTTCGTTTAACGTTATATTTCCTGTAGTACTAGAAAACTTTGCAGACCCTGATGAATATGAACTGGGCTAAACTGTTTGCTTATATAATTTTTGGGACCGTTTACTAATTAAATTTGAAAACGTTTCTAATACTTGCGGGTCCTTTATTTTTATTGCGTGTCGTTTATCAAACAATACACAAAATCTTTAATTTGAGCAGTCAGTAAAGGTCACGTGGACAGTAGCAGTGAACGGCCAGACATAGTAAATACATGGTTAGTGCCTTTAATAATAAAATATAATCCGTGTGCCTATTAAGCAATTTTATAGGGGCGAGCCCCTGAATAATTGTCGCTGCGAACCGATATTATATTTTATTATTTAAGACACTAATCATGTATTTAGTTTATATCACAATTCAATACAATCGAGGGGTTTTGCAATAATTTAGGAAATTCAAGCAAAATATAGCAGACCGTGTGGCATGTTAAACGACATTCAGTGCCTTGGCGCGCACACGTAGTATAAATGTGACATCAAATAGTGCAAAGTTTCTGACGTCACCGTGCCACAGAGACGTAGGAAACAACATGGACGCTCGAATAAAAAGTTTCTCAGCGCTTTACATTATTTAAATTTGCAAATAAATACTTTATTTTAGCGTAAGAAATTATTTTCGGGGTTGGGCCGCAATGCGCAATAATTGCAGTGCCCAATTATTCCAACGGACTTTTCAAACCAGCAAAGCCCGAGAAGGCAAGAATTTAGCTGATATTTCCAAAAAAAAATCTGTTTAAATAGATATTGCAAATATTTAACTTGCAGTTTCGTGGCTTTCCCGTGTATAAAAGATTGCATATTGTTGTTTACACTTGAAAAGTAGGAACCTGAAAAGTAGGTCCGGTCTATAAACGGTCACTAGACCTAATATAGGTCAGTAGAAGGAATAATAGGTCACTGCCGATTATAGCGTGAAGTTATTCAACCCCCTTTAATATATATTTGATTGCAGATAATACGGTTGTTTTAACCAGTTATACACTTCTGGTTATTCTAGTTTCCTTAACTAGCCTAATCCGTCATATAGTTCTGGATTAACCAGTCATATGGTTATTTTTGCCGCGAAATCTGAAGCTGTGAGTCATCGATTATCCACAGACTTTGAGCAGGTTGATCAGTCTGGTGGGCGCACATAGCCGAAAGCAATTTTTGTTTTATTTGGCTATTGATTGACTGTGTTGGGCTTAACGACACGTCAACCCTTGTGGGTCATTTTGTGTTGTCTCCCAGAGAAAGGGAGAAAAAGATAGAAGGGATAGAATAGGATATGTAAGTGAGCGACAGGGGAGAAGGAGGTAAACGAATGGAAGTGTAGAGACAGAAGTAACAGCACTCCCCTCAAACCCTACCTGCTGCAAGGACAAGAGGCATTGCCCAACTGTAAGCCAATATCAGTTGGACGCCCCAGTGACGCAAGATACACGTCACCTTTGCCTCACCCGACCACCCCGTTTTATGCGGCTTATTTCAACGCTTGCATGACAGCA